>JAULCD010255556.1:0-10262 GCA_032361085.1 Calliostoma canaliculatum
ATTAGAAAATGTTTAGTTTTTCATTGTGTGTTCCCTACTTTAAATTTGAAAATGTTTAGTTTTTCATTGTGTTTTCCCTACTTTAAATTTGAAAATGTTTAGTTTTTCATTAATTTATAGCAGCATGGGTTTTGTTTTAAAGTTGAAAATTATTTGTATTCTTTTTTAACTATCTACATTACCAAAATTGTGAAACAGTCTTTTTAAAAAAAATATGTTATGCACTGTTCTAAAATAAATCCAAAGCAATTATTTGAATTTTGTTGGTCTTTAAACTTTGACCATTTCATGCTGTTAAAACCCTGTCCTGTGGTAATTAGTAGGAGCTCTTTTAACCCATTAAACTGTTGAGCACATTTGCTCATTTCAGTTGTCAAATTCCAAATGAAACAGGCTGTTGAAAACCTATCCTTTGGTAATTTGTTTAAAAGAGCTCCTCCAGGAGCTCTTTTAAACAAATTATCACAAATTAGGTTTTCAACAGCACAAGGTGGTCACAGTTTGAGAATGGCTGAAATCAAACGTCGGCGAAATACCCTCGGGTGAAAGCAGACGTTAAACTCAAACAAAAGAAGAAAAAAAGGATGAAATCAACTCAGCACTTTGAGGGTTAAATCAATGACTTGAGTATAGTTTTTCAACAGCTTATTTAGCTGAAATGGACAAGTGTTGTGCTCAGCAATTTTGCTAAATGTTTCCCTGTTCTTGTTGATCTCAGCACATGAGTTGATATATGATGCCACTTGCGCTGTCATGATTAACATTTTGTCATACGATCAGAACTATAAAAACAATGAGAATGTAGAATCACAACAGCTATTAGAAAACACACAAAGCTCTTGTGGAATAATATTTCTTTTCAAACATTGGTAATCAAGATGAAAATATGCTTTAGAGATTCTGCAATGAATTAAAAAACAAAAACATGAAACATTATTTTATTCACCTTTACTGTGTGCCTCACATATATGTATATATACACATCTGATCAGTGAACTATCGCTGGTGGTGGAGTTGTTTATGTGACTAGCCAGGTACATTCAGTTATCGAGGTCAGGAATACGCAACCCACTGTGAGTGATAGTGACAGAAGCAAACTGTTTCAATCCACTAGTCCTGATAATGATAACATACAGAAAAGTACCCAGAAATTAGAATATTCTACTAGTCCTCGGGATACTTTAACTATTGGGCACTTTGGCTCCGGCCGTAGGACTAAAGCCAATTTCTATCCTTGCGCGACCCACCATGAGTGAAAGCAGGGCTCAAACAATTCCACACGGTAAGGGTCAATGATGCTCCCATCACCACTGACTCAAAAATGTTTGTTAAGAAATATATTCAAATCTTAACCCTTACCGTGAGGCTTGTAGCCTGACCCGGATATTTCCGTGAGCCGCACGGTAAGGGTTAATAGACATGAAATTAGATCTTTTTATACAATCAAAATTCACTGGATATGCCCTGTTCGAGAATCGATTGTGAAAGATTTACATGAAAATAATGCAGTCTTCAAAGTTTAAGAAAAAAATCTGGAATGTCAAAAGTAAGAAAATTAAATCACTTTGCAATCAAAATTCACAAGATCTACTTTGTTGAAGGAATTGATTTGAAAAGATTTACATGAAAAGGCAGCAGCCTTCATAATTGACACAAGAGGTTCGCTAGTCTGAAGACTACCAAATATTGCGAAGACTCGTAAATAACTACTTGTGCTTGTTCCTGTTGACAAGTAACATGATAAACAGTTCGGTTTTGGCTGAACTTACATAGAATTACTGCGTTATTTTAAAAACGAGTGCATTTAAATTTACTGTTGTTTGCTTTTGGAGTGCATGAGAAAAATTGAGAGTAAATTACCGGTAGGTAAAAATAATTGTTTTAAAAATATCTCCATATTTAAATTTGAACTTTTATTTTATGGATATTTCAAATTTACTGCACCATTCTTGTATTAATAGATATTGTTAATAATGCTGCAAAGCTATCAGCATCATTCAAAACATAGCTTGGAACCATTCTTTACATAGAGTTAAAGAATCCATTTCATTTTGGACAAGGAGTTTAACCCAAACAGTGCTAAGCTGAACATTCGGTCATTTCAACGTGCAAATTTCAGTATAAATAGGCTGTTGAAAACCTATCCTGCGACATTTTGTTAGAGCTCTTTTAAAAAATTATCACAGAATAGATTTTTCACAGCTCAAGGTAGTTACATTTGTGAAACCTACTGAAATCAGTTTTGCACTTTAAGGGTAAAAAAAAACAAGGTCCGATTTGAATAAAACCATTGTAATGTCACAATAGTTGTTCATACTTACAAGTATTTGATGGACAAATAGGGTCAGGGTTATTTACACAATAACATGTTTTCGTTTAGTATTTTTGTAAGCTAAAACAATTTACCTCTGACAACAAACTTTTGTGTCCCTTTCTTTATAAACATTGTGCCTATTTTCGCAGGATCACATGATAGTGTTGATGTAACTGCAGTGAATATATCTTATCAACTAATTTTCTTTTGATTGAGAAAAAAAGTCGGTTCATCATTGGTTAACCCTTACAGTGCTGAAAAGGGTTAAGTAGATTTTTAAACTGATTACTTTGTGCTGCTAAAAACCTATCCTGTGGTAATTTGTTAAAAAGAACTCTTGCAGGAGCTCTTTTAAACAAATAACCACAGGATATGTTTTTAACAGTTTATATTGAGCAGAATTTTGACAATGAAATAGAAAGAAATTGGGCTTAGCTCTTTAAGGGTTAAAAATACATGTAGGAAGAAGCACAATTTTAGTGTTGATGGAAGCTGTCATAAAATCCCATGTAAACTATTTGAGTATGGTTTGAAATTGCACTGAAGAGTTATACAACTTAACACTGACAGAATGTATCCTGGCTCATGACACCTGCGGTATGAGGTTCCCAGTCTATGGTGGGGAATGGAAGTGAGTACCTTCGTCAGTATGGTCGCTGCTAATGGCTTTAATATTGCTCAAGTGGTGCTAAACAGTAACTTGTCAGTATGAGACTCCCAAAGGCTTTTAAATGGAACTGCCTTCAACAGTTCCCTATATGGTACGCAAAGCATGTGATTTTCACAAGGAAGCATTTTAGACTATTTTGAAGCCCATTTTTGAATTAGCATTAAAAGTTAGTTTCAATCTCACGTCAGAATGACGTGAGTTTTAAACTAGAATTTCAGTAGAAAGGTAAAAGTCACCCAGGAAGAAAGGAGATACTCTTTAGTTTGCTCTTATTGGCTAGTTTTGTCATATGTAGAATATTCCATCTGAGAATGACATACTATTGCTACCCACAGCATTGTGGAAATATCTCTGATGGCAAGTTTTTAAAATGTTCTTTAAATTTTCATCTATTTTTGTTATTTGATCATATGTGTCCTGCAAAATCATGTATACTGACTTGTACAAGATAGCCCAATACATTTAATTTTATGTCAGATTTCTTTGATAAAAATTAAATGCGACACGTAATGCTATTGTTTGATTTTACGACAAAACATTATGCAGCGAACAAAGTTTGTACTTACCGCCTTTCACTTCATGTTCATACCAACAAAATAGGGGCCTCAAAATAATCAATCATTGAGTCCAAGGAATAAAATAGGTTGTGTGTTAAGTGGAAGAAAAAGTTAATAAAAACTTGCAAAAAAGAAGAAAACAAACCACCCTACATTAGGATGGTAGTGAGTATGCAAGGGTTAAATAAAGATGTTAAAGATGATCCAAGGGTTAAATAAAGATGTTAAAAACAATTTAAGGGTTAAGTAAATATGTTAAAGAGGATCCAAGGGTCAAATATAGATGGTAAAAAGGATACAAGGGTTAAAGGAGATGTTAAAGAGGATCCAAGGGTTAAATAAATATGTTAAAGAGGATCCAATGGTTAAATAAAGATGTCAAAGAAAATTCAAGGGTTAAATAAAGATGTTAAAGAGGATCCAAGGGTCAAATATAGATGGTAAAAAGGATACAAGGGTTAAAGGAGATTTTAAAGATGATCCAAGGGTTAAATAAAGATGTTGAAGTGGATCCAATAGTTAAAAAAAGACGTAAAAGAGGATCCAATGGTTAAATAAAGATGTTAAAGAGGATCCAATAGTTAAATAAAGATGTTAAAGAGGATCCAAGGATTAAAGAAGATGTTAAAGGGGTGCTAAAATGAATGGTAACGTAGTCTCACTGTTAGCGGTGAAAAAAGTGATATTTCAGAATGCTGACAAAATCTGAAAACATGGCATCACTATGCGGATGCTCGAAATAATAATTCAAATAATAATTTACGTATTTATATGGCGTTAAATCCACCCAAGAGTTTAAGCTCGAAACGCCTGCACAATTATTACCCTGGTCATCAGATCTAATGTTCATTGCATTGTCAGTCTCAACTGGCTGGGGAGTATACATCCCAAGCTGACAGTTAGGTGCTAGAAGGTTTGCATTCACATTACGAACGTCTTCCATACCTAATAACATAATTTCCGATACCCTTATTCTGTAGTCTACTCCTCGTGTGGTGTATTCACTGATAAAATGCACTATATCGTCTGGTTGTGGTAAATTACATAACTGATCATGTTGGGAGTCATTTCACGAGCAGTGAGAAAAATGTTCTTTTATGATCTCAAAATGAATTTGCGTCCTCGTTGATATTTGAGAAATAATAGTATTTCTGAATCACTGATTTGGTTATTTAAGTCATGTATAGCCATGGCAACCAAAAGATTTATTACATTAAAGGTTTATTATGTTAATAGTTACAGTGGAATTTATTGTCTTTATATGCTTGATTTTGTTTTTAAAAAGAGGTTCTGATAAAAATTTATATCATAATTTAAGAAAAAGTAAAACTCGTAAAATGTTTTAAAATTGTTCCGAGTCTGTCCAACCTTTTTTAAACGCAAGGATGGAAATTAACTCAAAACTTTGTCTTCACATGACAAAAACAAGAAATGAAGAAATTAAATATTTTAAACCAGAGTGTCTCTAACCCTTAAAGTGCCGAGTTGATTTTTGTTTTAAAACTGTGGCCACCTTGTGCTGTTGAAAAACTTTCCTGTGATAATTTGTTTAAAAAAGCTCCTGCAGGAGCTCTTTTAAACAAATTACTACAGGATAGGTTTTTTTAACAGCCTGTTTCAGCTAGAATTTGAATGCTAAAATGGACAATGTGGTTTTCAGCACTTTAAGGGTTAACAGTTGCAAGTAGCTTTGTGCTAACTTCCCTGGAACTGTGTCCAAACTTCGGTCACTTTGTTCTCTGCTTCACAGTTAGACAACCCAGACTGATATTATTGCCTGGAGTTAAAAATATTTTGTAAATATTTAATCCTGACATTTTAAACCTTGTACTGACTGCTCTTAACAACCTGTCCATGCCTAATGTTGAAAATTATCTTGTGGTAATTTGTTCAAAAGAGCCTCTGCAGAAGCTCCTTAACACTTACACTGCTGAATAGGGTTAAGTTGTTTTTTAAACTGTGATCATCTTGTGCTGTTAAAAACCTGTCTTGTGGTAATTTGTCCTGTATATGAATTACCACAGGATAGGATTTTAACAGCTTATTTTGGGTGGGATTTTGACAATGATATAGAAAAATTGGACCTAGCACTATAAGGGTTAAACAAGTGACCATTGGGTGGGTTTTCAACCATACAAAGTGGTCTCTGAATAACATGTCGATGTTAATAGTCTCTGCTAAAAATACCTTGCCCATTTTTTGTGACTTATGTCCAACCAAAATACTGTTGAAAACCTGTCCTTTGGCAATTAGTTCAAAAGAGCTCCTGAGGAGCTCTTTTAAACAAATTGTCGTAGGATAGGTTTTCAACAGCACAAGATGGTTTCAGTTTAACACTGCAAGGGTTAAGATGGTCTACAGTTAAGACAGTTGTCATAGGATGGGTTTTCGACAACACGTGGTAATCTCAGGTTAGCACTGTATGGGTTAAGATAGACTACAGTTAAGACAGTTGTCGTAGGATGGGTTTTTGACAGCACGTCGTAGTCTCAGTTTAGCACTGTACGGGTTAAGATAGACTACAGTTAACAACAAATTGCAGTGTGGACGTATTGATCCGTCAGACAGATTTATATTGACAATGTAAGTGGCCAGGCATGAATTGTGCATTTTTGCTTGTCAGAAACTAAATTACCTCATTTGATTGGATTAATACTCATAGTGTCAGTAGCAACATGTTATTGGGTTAACCCTTACAATGTTAGAAACAACATGTGATTGGGTTAACCCTCATAGTGTCAGTAGCAACATTTGATTGGGTTAACGCTCATAGTGTTAGGAGCAAGATTTGATTGAGTTAACCTCAGTGTTAGTAGCAACATGTAATTTGGTTAACACTCATAGTGTTAGTAGCAACATGTAATTCGGTTAACCCTTATAATGTTAGAAACAACATTTGATTGTGTTAACCCTCATAGTGTTAGTAGCAACATTTAATTGGGTTAACTGTTTTAATTATGTTAGAAACAACATTTTATTGGGTTAACCCTCTTAGTGTTAATAGCAACATTTTGATCCTTTCATTGCCCAAGATCCAACCTAAACATGCTGTTAAAAATCTATCATGTGGTAATTTGATTAAAAGAGCTCCTGCAGGAGCTCTTTTAAACAAATTACCACAGGATAGATTTATAACCGCACAAGGTTACAGTTTCAATTCATGCAAAGCTGAATTCAGCACTATTAGGGTTAAGCAACATCTTTGTGTGTTCTTTGGGGAGGTGTAGATTGTGGATAAAGACATTCTGTTGGTAAATACAATGTGACATGTTGATCAAGGAGTTCAGTGATTGAGTCTGTCCATTCATCCATCCATAACCATTTAGTTTCTGGAGCAGTACTCGAAAACTGTTCAATATATTTCGACAATAAAGTTGTGCGTTTTGCTTCTACTTCAGATTTAAAAGTTTCTTAAGAATAAGAGCCTCAGATTTGGCATTAGACACTTAATTTTTTTTTATTGCAGCTCCCACTCTAAGGGAAACAGTATTCAAACTTAGGATGAAAGTTTAGTTGTCTCTGTCAGAATTAAAATGTAAAGTAAAGTTTTAGGGTGTCCCAACATTTATTTTACGTTTCCTAAACCTTAAGTCCCTCACACCAAATGAACAATTTCAAGTGCAGGCAGCATTGTCCTTTAAAGTGTATAGATTCATGAATAAATATATGAGCAGTTTTCCTCGTGGATTTTAGGAGGAATCAATAAATTTTCACAAGACATAAAACTTGTAATCCAATAATGTTTTGTGGGACCATCAGTAATAAATGTGTGCAAAATATTTGTATTCTTTACAAAATGTACATCTTTGAATTCAAATATATTGAATTTGTACTTCAGTCCCGATTTATGAAATAAAAGGCGCCAAAGCAAATCAACAGTTTGTTTTTTTACATACAATTTCATGAACCTGTTCATTTTTGGAGAGATTTATTATCAACCTTTGTGGGACTGAGTTCATTTTATTATATTTCAGTGTCCAATATTCAAACTAATGCTTTTGAAAACCTGTCTTGTGATAATTTGGTTAAAAGAGCTCCTACAGGAGTCCAACTACCCTCAATCCAGAGTTTTAAGGGTTAATGATATTCATTTCATTTATTGCAGAAGAAATTTTGCCCATGATAGAGAAGCTGAAGTTGGCGGAGGTGCAGAAAGACCAGGAGGAATATCTGGACAAACTTGCAGATCGTCTTGGAGAGCAAGGTAGGTCACAGTGTTAAACTTCTTAGTGCAAAATTTATCTATTTCAGGATTCAAATTTCAAGCTAGATAGGCTGTTGAAAATCTCTTCTGTGGTCCGGATTTTCGTCAGTCTTAAACCTGTTGTTGAAAACCTCTCCTGTGGTACTGTGGTATACTGCTATGAATTAAGTTAGTTTGCTGAAGATTTCCAAGTTATGCCTGAATAAACAGGGATAGAGAAACACCCCTTGTGGTAACCCTTTCAGTGCTGGGCGGATTTTTGGAATAAAACTGTTAACACCTTGTGAGAGTTCCAAGTTATGCCTGAAAAAACAGGGACCAAGAAACACCCCTTGTGTTAACCCTTACAGTGCTGAATTGATTTTTCTTGGACGTAAAACTGTTACGACCTTGTTTTGTTGAAAAGCTATTCTGTGGTAATTTGTTTAAAAGAGCTCCTAAAGAGAGCTCATTAAACAAATTACCACTGGATATGTTTTCAACAGCCTATTAAAGGTTGGACAATAGACTTTGTAACTGACAAATGTGCCACAAGCACTATAAGCAACAATCATGGTTCATTATTATTTTATAATCTGGCTAGTTCTAATTTACCTGAGGTAAGCCAGACAGTTTTTTCAATTGGTTTTTGGATTTCTTTATAACAAAATTGGAATGTTAGGTCGAAAAAATAAAATAAAAATGCATCCAGGTATTAATTTTAATTGTAATCTGAAAATTATTGTAACGGTAGTTTAAAAAAATATTAGTTAACTACAAAATCATTTGTTTAATCCAAGCAAATATTTAAATCCGGTATAAAAAAAACATTGTGAAAGTAATTTGATTTGATTTTTTCCTCTCTATGGATTTTTGGAGTCGACAGATCCGTAAACCAAGAAAAATAAAAATGTCTCACTTAAATATACAAGAAGGTCTTTTGTGTTTTGGTTTTCTTATTGGTGTGTTTCATGCAAGGGCTACAAATAATTAAAACTCCAAAAAAATATAAACGGGTCTGTTTACACTTGTTACAGATGGTCACAAAGTACTTTTTGAATTTATCGTTATCGAAAGGTATCAATAATTTCTTTTTGGGGGATAAATTACTGAAAAACACTAGATTACCATTTGTGATCAATTGTACTCCAAATAGCTTGCCTGATCTTTTAAAAAAAAAGTGAATGGTTTGTTTGAGGAAAACTTTAGTTTTCAATGTTATTGCTTTAGCCAGTTTATTGCATAAGTACCGGTAAGGCCTGCATCGTCAATGTGGTGTTAAGATGTGATGTAGTAAAATCTGCAGGCAAATCTGCAGGGTATAACTTAACACAACATTGGATGAGAACCATGTTCTATGGCCATTGAAAAACATGACTTTGAAATTGCGCAGTCAAATTTGAAACCTGCGAGGTCCAAAGGAACCCCTGACATTGGTAATGCAGCAAACTAATCACAATGAAATAACTGAGATATTGTTGAAAACATCATCAAAACCAAGCTTGCTTGCTCACTTACCAAATACACACCACTCTCAAAATAGTAAATTAAATTTAACTTTCGATATTAATTTTCAAAATATAGATGAAAATATTGTTTCAAGTAATTTTGGTATTTGATTTTGTTTATCTCTTTTGATGTGATTTTATAAATTTTCTTTTTGGTCGACTAAAGATAACATTCTTTTGTGTAAGAATTTGTCACATGCCTGGCAGACTCAGACTTTTAATCCTTTAGAAGGCAGTGACAGATATATCCTAAACTTCACAACATGTTGATGAAAATAGATTTCCTGATAAAAATGACAGGGATTATGTTAACCCTTTAGTGAGTTGAATTGATTTTAAATCAACCAAAATGGCAACATCATGCTTTTAATTTTTTTATCCTGTAGTAATTTTTTTAACTCTTAAAATGCTGAGCACAACATTTGCTCATTTTAGTATTCAAATTCCATCTTGAAACAGGCCTTGAAAACCTATCCTGTGGTAATTTATTTAAAAGAGCTCCTACAGGGGCTCTTTTAAACAAATTGTCACAGGATGGGGTTTTTTTTAATGGCACAAGGTGATCACAGTTTTCAGATTGGCTGAAATCAACTCCGCACTTTGAGGGTTAAAATAGCTTGTCTCAAAGGATAAGTTACTTCAATATAACAAGTTAGCATAAGACAGTGAAATAAAAACAAATGCCACAAATACCGTAAGATTTAACCCTTACCGTGCTGCTCACAGAAATATCCGGGTCACACTGTCTGGCCACGACATTCAAGCATGAAACAAATGCTTTGGTGTGGCATTAATCAATAAAATAGAGAATAATAGATTTTAAAATTTAAATCATCTTGTACTGTTGAAGATCTATCCTGTGGTAATTTGTTTAAAAAGGCTCCTTAATTTGTATTAGTCTGACTTAAATCTGCCACCACCTTGGGCTGCTGAAAACTCATCCTGTGGTAATTTGTTTAAAAGAGCTCCTGCAGGAGCTCTTTTAAACAAATTACTACAGGATAGGTTTTCAGCAGTCTTAGATTGAAAG
>JAULCD010255667.1:0-10261 GCA_032361085.1 Calliostoma canaliculatum
TATACACATGTACTACCCTTATGTATACATGTATTACCATTATGTATATATGTATTATCATAATGCACACATGTATTTCCCTAATGTATATATGTATTATCATAATGTACACAAGTATTACCCGAATGTATATATGTATTATCATAATGTATTACTTTTATGTATACATGTATTACCCTAATGTATACATTTATTACCCTATGTATACATGTACTACCCTTATGTATACCTGTACTACCCTAATGTATTACCCTTATTATACCTGTACTACCCTTATGTATACATGCATTACCCTAATGTATACATGTATTACCTTAATGTATACATATATTACCCTTATGTATACATGTACTACCCTTATGTATACCTGTACTACCATAATGTATACATGTATGACCCTAATGTATTATCATAATGTACACATGTATTACCCTATGTATACATGTACTACCCTAATATACACATGTACTACATTTATGTATTACCCATATGTATTACCTTAATATACACATGTACTACCCTTATGTATACATGTATTACCATTATGTATATATGTATTATCATAATGCACACATGTATTACCCTAATGTATATATGTATTATCATAATGTACACAAGTATTACCCGAATGTATATATGTATTATCATGTATTACTTTTATGTATACATGTATTACCCTAATGTATACATGTATTACCCTATGTATACATGTACTACCCTTATGTATAAATTATATTACCCTAATATACACATGTACTACCTTTATGTATACATGTATTACCCGTATGTATTGCCTTAATATACACATGTACTACCCTTATGTATACATATATTACCCTAATGTATACATGTATTATTCTCATATACACGTTTTCCTAATTTACACATGTATCACCATAATGTATCCATGTATTACCCTTATGTACATACATATTACCCTTATGTATACATGTATTATTTTAACGTATACATGCATTATCATAATGTATTATCCTAATGTAAACATACATTACCTCAATTTACAGATAGTACATGTATGTATTACTGTTATGAATTATCCTTATGTGTACATATATTACCCTAATGTATACATGCATTTAGCTTATGTATACATGTATTATCCTAATGTATACATGCATTATCATAATTTACAGATAGTACACTGTTATGTATACATGTATTATCCATATGTTACATGTATTAACATACACATATATTACCAAAATTTACAGACATTACTTATCTTCATGTATAAATGTATTACCCTAGTTTAGAGATAATGCACTTATTTACACATGTATTGCCCTTAGTTTACATGTATTATTCTTATGTACACATACATTACCCTTATTTACAGATATTACACGTATGTATTACCATTATGTATACATGTATTGCCCCAATGTACATATGCATTACCCTACAGATATTATCTTTATGTATACATTTTTATAGTTATTTTATGAACTTTTGTGACGAACGCAGTGAAAATCTATGACCGCCTTTGCTTTTGGAAATGTTATTTACATTAAAGATAGCACAAAACACATTACCGTTTTCATGTTCATGTCAGTATCCGTCTAATCAATCGATAATAATCCGTCAGTAAGTTCTGGAAGTGCAGCCGTTTTGGCTGGATCCCCTATTATCTCCCATGTACACAATTATTACCCTACTAAGTACATGTGGGGTGTCCCAAGTGAGATATCCCCTACTGTGAAAAAAAGAAGTTGATCATCCAAAAAGTTTGTCCCATTACCTTATCATACTGTACATATTCACTGTGGAAATGTTTACTGCACATCCAAGACTTCTTTGTATTGTAGATATAAGGATAAACTAATGTGATAAATCGAGTTCCTGTGTATTATTATACTTTTTGTTTGTTTAGCTTTGGGCAATGTTAGTGCAAAACAGACATCATCTGTTATCCCTTTAAATGCTGAATTAGGGCGAGGTAATAAAAACTGACACCCTTGTGCTGTTAAAAACCCATCCTGTGGTAATTTGTTTAAAAGAGTTCCTGGAGCAGCTCAATTCTCGAGTTGTTTCCAATAAAAATATAAACAATTTTAACTGTCAAAGGGCACTACTTCAGCACTTTTTTGATATATTTCCATAGTTTTAATGAAAGATATTAAGTGTTTTTCGAGTGCTGCTTCTGCAACAAAATTTACCCCTTTTTAACCCTTACTGTGCGACTCACGGAAATATCCGGGTCAGGCTACTAGTAGCAGACACGGAAATATCCGGGTCAGGCTACTAGTAGCCTGACCCGGATATTTCCGTGAGCCGCATGAACAGACATGCAGTCATGTTGAGTGAGGCATTAATTGAGATAATCTAAATCTTAAAATTTTTTCCGGGATACGCCACTTTCGAAAACTTTTCCAAAACTATGCCGCACGGTAAGGGTTAACACTCTAAGATCTGAGAAGGTTGTAACAAAGTTATTAGGTTTTTCGAACAGAGTTTTTTGTTTTTAAATTATTAAATGTACTGACTTTACTAAATAATTCTTTGAGGAACGTTTAGAAGTGGTAAGGCATAATTCAGGACTGTTATGGTTGTCGACTTCTTTGTGCGTAATGTTCACCTTATGGTGAACATACACACAAAGAAGTTGACATCTATCAAAGTCCTTAATTGTAATTCTGAATAGCAATTTAATTTTGTATCTTTATTCTGTTCCAGACACACTTATAATTTGGAAGACTGAATGGCAGACAGAAATACATTCAAGACTTATCTCCATGGATCGGTTTATATTCGAAAAGAAATTTCCAAGAAAGTCAAACGCAGGGCGTTGACCCGATTCAAGTCTGGGTGAAAAAGTGTGTAAAAAATGTGTGCATGAATGGTTGCGGACAACAGCTCAACTCTCAACCTGTGAGAAAGATTTTCCTTTCATGAGCTGCTTCTCATGTTGACCTTTGACCTGTGACCTGTGACCTATGACCTATGACCTATGACCTGTAATGCTGAAGCCATATGATAAAACGTGGACCTGACACAAGTTGCTTACCAGTGCAAGATTTCTCCATTGAATGCAATGTTATGTCAGTATAGCATAAATTAATTTCACAATTTAGGTTTTTCGTTAAATTTCGCATGAGACCTACTTCTGGGGTCTGTTCAACGAATCTGTAACAATCGAAAATCGAACTTAGTCAAAATTTCGTCATAGCTGTTGAACACTTTCTCTGCTAAGTTTTAAATCTAACACCTTCGGTAGCAAGGTCTGATGTCATAAAGCTCTTGTAAGGCTAAGACTTCTAAACTTTCATCTTAGCGCTCTCGTTTCGAGAGTGCTAAGATGAAAGTTAAGATGTCTTAGCCTTACGAATGCTTTGTGAAACGAATCCTAGGCCAGTCATTTGGGATGTGCCCCTTCAAACCCTTTCAGTTGTTTTTTTTCTTTTTAAGGGGTTGTTGTTTTTTCTATGATTTCGCATAATAAGCATTTTTTCAGCAAATTTGGTATATTTCAGTAGTGATGTACAATACTGAAATGAGAAAGGTATCTTGGTAAACTAGAGTACTTGATAATTACAAAAAGTTACCATTTGACATACATCTGGCATTGTTTATGACATTATGTGTATAAAAGCGCAGTCATATTCAGGAAGAGGTCGGGGCATGCCATTTTAATTTTTTCATATTTTACCAGTTTTTGCACAAGAGTGTCGTTTCTATTCAAAATTGACCCAGCCTGTAAAAATCTTTAGGACACCGAGGAAATGCCACCAGAAAAAGAGAGAAGAGCTGTGAAATGTATTCATTCTATACTGAAATGACATCTTTTTGAATTGTGTGTGGACACTTGCTATTCTATAAAAGACTGGAGACATGTCGGTGAGATAAATATTGACTTGGTCAGCAGAAAGCCTCATGCTATGAGATGATTCCTCAATGGCTAAATGTAGACACTGGACTTCACTTTACAAATGACAAAATCATTGTAAAACACACACTTTCCAAAGAAAAACTAGTTTTTCTTTGGAAAGTGTGTATTTTACAATGAATTTGTCATTTGTAAACGGACCCCATCAGCCCAGTAACTTGGTTTATGAGGTCGTGACGACGACTTTGTGAACGGCACCCTGGATATTGTGATTCCAAACGAAGCCTTACACCAAGCCATGACAGAATGTATAGGGTACATTGTAGAACATTGTCTGTTATAGGCAATGATTGGGTAATTAGTCTGGTGTACTACATGAAAAAAAAATCAGGAAAGAAAACACTGTAGTTGTTTACTAGCCATCACAGAGTAGATTCATGTGCAACCGAAATGAAATAGAATTTTGTGCAACCAACATGGCATAGTTTATTGTGCAACCAACACAAATTAGTTTCTCGTGCAACCAAACTGGAACAGTTGCAACCAACACAAATTAGTTTCTCGTGCAATTTAAGTAAACTAGTTGCATCCAAAACGGAATAGTTTCACGTGCAACCAAACGAAATAGTTTTATGTGCAACCAAATGGAATAGTTTTATGTGCAACCAAATGGAATAGTTTTATGTGTAAGAACAGGAATTAGTTTTGTGTGCAACAACAAAAAAGTGCAACCAACACAAATTAGTTTCTCGTGCAACCTAAGTAAACTAGTCACATCCAAAACGGGATAGTTTTATGTGCAACCAAATGGAATAGTTTTATGTGCAAGAACAGGAATTGGTTTTGTGTGCAACAACAACAAAAAGTGCAACCAACACAAACTAGATTTGTGCAACTGAAACGAAATAGATTATTGTGCAATTGAAATAAAATGGATTCTTGTACAGCATGGCAGTTAGTGTTTGTACATTGAGTATACATGTGAAAAAAATTGTACAGCAAAAATAAATAAAAACATGAAGCACTGAAAATAGACGACAAACCGATGAGAATTGTTAGTTGTCGAACTTGCACAAATATACAAACATGGAATAGTATGTTGCACAATAAATAAGGATTCTTAGTGTCGTACATCAACAACTTTAGTGAAGAATATATTTCGTGGACAAATACACCTGGTTCAAGAACGAACGATGACGACAGTGTTCAAGCAAGTAGAAATTAAAGGAATAATTCTACATATTTTCATGGTCAATAAATAGACTTGATAAGTCGTCAACCGTGCAATTACACAACTCTTTAAGTGCTGAACCCAACACTTGTCATTTTCAATGTTCAAACTCCAACCTGAATAGGCTGTTGAAAACTTTCCTGTAATAGTTTATGTAAAAGAGCTCCTGTTGGAGCTCTTTTACACAAATTATTACAGGAAAGGTTTTCAACAGCACGAGGTGGTAGCAGTTTTTAGTTCTACTCACCCCAGTTCAGCACTGTTAGGGTTAAAAGTGTGAAGTGCCAATGCTTTTGTGCACAGACCAAACTATAGAACTGTTTTACATGAGATTTTAGAGGGGATTTGTGAGGAAGCATTCAGTGTTTTGTTAAATAATTTCTCAATGGTGAACGGCTTTATTATGACAGCTTGCCATTTCTCATCAGCACAAAAAAATTGTAACTCTACCATAGCTGTAAATCCTCGCAATCCCAGCTGTAAGGATTTATAGCTGCTTTAGTATTAGTCATTGTAACTCAACAATGGTTTAAATCCTTCACAACTTGATCATAGAGATTTGTTACGATTAGTTGTCAAGATTTACAGCTATTGTGGCGTTGAAGTAACCAAACACTAGTTTAAATCCTTTACGGTGCTGAATAGGGTTAAGTAGATTTTTAAACTGTGACCATCTTGTGCTGTTAAAAACCTATCCTGAGGTAATTTGTTTAAAAGAGCTCCTTTGAACAAATTACCTCAGGGTAGGTTTTTAACAACTTATTTTAGGCAGAGTTTTGACAATAAAATGGAAAACAAATTTGGTTCAGCACTATAAGGGTTAAATACTTTACAGCTTAATCATAGAGTTATGTTGCACATTGCTGGGATAGAGATTTAAGGATTTACAGGTATAATAGTGTTACAGTCGTTTTGTGAAACCATGACTGCCGTAGCTTTGTTACATCATAGCCATGACCATTTCCAACATGTTCGAAAACTGACATTAAATCTGTGACACGATTAAAAAGCCATATATGATGAAATGACAAACATTTTGTTTTAAAAAAATCCATTTTGTAAAATTAATGATTTTTTATTCTTAAACAGCCTTGTTTCCATGGCGCCAATAGAAATGTTCTTAAATACTTCCAACTTTTTGAGAATGATTTTGCAATATGTTAAACAATTTTTGGACATCTTCGATGGTAAAGAAATTTTAGAAGTTCACACCAAATTTGTTTCTCAGGTTAAGGGTTTGATTTTTAATCTTTATTTGTATAAACTGTTACCATGGGTACTGGTAAATGAAAGCGTGTCAATTGTTTATAGTGTCAAAGAAGTTTACAATAAATATGATTTATGAATTATTTCTTTTAAAAAAACCCTGAAAAACATGATAGTTTCAAAAATGGATTGACATGTTGGTTTGTTTTTATTTATGTTTTGTCAAACTTTAATCATATTTTTATATCGATGTTAAATTAAGATATCAGAGTTAGTGATGTGAAACCAATCAGTGTAAGATTTCAAAGTTGTTTTTGAGACAAATAAATAATATAAGTGTTTTCTGATATCAAGTATGTCAACGCAAGTTGATAATTTAATATTAGGAGACACCAGGCCCCCGTTTCACAAAGACGTCATAACTTTACGATGTCATAAACCATGTCACTCGGTTATTGGATTCTTTCTTTGGAAAGTGCACTAGCCTGACCCGGATATTTCCATGAGCCGCATAGTAAGGGTTAAGGTGTCGCTTTATCTCACACAAGCGATATCTCATGTGGGAGCTTAGTTTGAATATTGAATCGTATCCGGTAAAAAAGCATATTTTCATAAACACGATAAATAACCTAAAAAATCTATATGATTATCGCAAGGCTTGTCACAGTATTTGAAATCATGATATCCTGTGTCCAAATTTCATCTTTTGTAAAATGATTTCATATTTTTTCTATGACAGAAACGACCCCAGCTTCTTTAACCTTTGAAGTGCTGAAAACAGTTCTGCATGATTTGAAACTGATCATTTCATTCTTTAAAGGGCATTTTTGAAGTAATAGACAGAAAACAAGTGACAATACGACGAAGAACAAGTGACAATACTTTATCGGGATATAAAAAGACTGTCGTCCGTACAAAAGATGAGGCGTCGGTCCTTTTCTATCCTGATAAAGTACTCTAACTTAAAACTGTCAAAAATCGAGTTGCTTGAACTTTCCATTTCATTTAAAAGCATTCGGTTCATACAGACCAAAATAAGATGTATCAATGTACATGTGAGCAGACTGGTGAATGTCCATTGGACGAGACAATCTGACCGTGCTTGAACTCGGTGTTAAAGACAAGGAAAGTTTTCTATGGATAACATAGAATATTTTGTAATAAAGAAGTTGTATCTATAGAAAATCTTCCTTGGTCAATTATGCTGTTGAAAACCTATTCTATCCCAAAGAAGCCTTTTAAACAAATTGTACTAGAATAGGTTTTTAACCCTTACAGTGCTGAATATTGTTAAGTAGATTTTTAAACTGTTACCCCCTTGTGCTGTTGAAAACTTATCCTGTGAGAATTTGTTTAAAAGAGCTCCTGCAGGAGTTCTTTAAACAAATTACCACAGGATAAGTTTTCAACAGCTTATTTGGAACAGAATTTTGACAAAATAAAAAACAATTTAGCTTAGCACTGTAAGAGTGAACAGCATAGATTGGTTGAATTTTCAACATTAAAAGATCATTTTGTTACCAGCACTTCAAGGGATAAGAAGCATGTGTTCTATGGGTGACTTGATTTCATCCAATGCTTTCTTTTATAAAGATTCTGACGCATTCCTCTATGTTTCTGTGAACATTTTAGTCAAGTCTTTGTGCTGACAACTGTATTGACCTCAATTTCTGTTTATCTGTATTTTGTTTTTGAGATTTAACAGTGGGAAATTAGTATGGAGAGAACATAGTTTTTGATTAACCACAAAATGAATATTTATGTTATATTTTGTTTGGAGTTAGAGTTTAACAGTCAGTTCTCCTTTTGTTTGTACACAAAGTAATTTCTTTAGCTTAAACCTTCGGACGCAGACAAATCCCGGAATCTCTCATCTACTTCAGATGTCGAGATTGCTCAACCCTTAAAGTGTTGAACCCAACACTTGTCAATTTCATTTCCAAATTCCAACCTAAACAGGCTGTTGAAAACCTTTCCTGTAATAATTTGTGTAAAAGAGCTCCTTTTGGAGCTCTTTTACACAAATTATTACAGGAAATGTTTTCAACAGCCTATTTAGGTTGGATTTTGGACATTAGAACTGAAGTGTTGTGTTCAGAAATTTAAGGGTTGAAGTATTCTCTTCTTGTCCGCGGACAACTATCACACAAAAATGAACTTGTCCGTGTTTAAAATTTCCCGAGTCGGGCGATTTGGGCATAGTAATTCCACACCCCTGCTCACTCACTAACTGTAATATGTAACTGACCAACCTCCCTTTCTCCTGCAGGTGTTTCTTCAGCATCTCACTCCGCTGCTGTGTCTGATACAATGCTGAACTAGTTTTATTTAGACTTAAAACTGTAACTTGTCCTATCAGAGCCCTTTTCAACAAATTATCACAGGATAGGTTTTCAACCGCCAATTCAGAATAGAATTTGGATATAAAAATATTAATATTACACGGTAAACAAAAGCCAAATTGTTTGGGGGTGGTTTTTTTGCGACATATTGCAATCTGTATTGCAGTATATAGAAGTGAATCGCAATACAAAATGTAAAGCAATACACAGCCCTATTCATGACAAACTGACCGACCTCCCTCTCTCCTGCAGGTGTTTCTCCAGCATCTCACTCCGCTGCTGTCTCTGACGACGTTCACGGCTCTCTGGCTCACAATCCTGGACTTCATGGAGAAATATATGAAGGCAGACAGAAGTGACCTGCTGGTAGGTTGAGCTCGTTTTGGTTTATTATCAAATTATACTGAAGAAAACAAATAAGAATACACTACCACAAGGGAGGTGGTGTTATTAAATAGTGAAACTGGTTTCGTAACATTTGACCAAGAAACTTTTACTCATCCGATGTTTTATATATCGGAGTCATAAAATATGAGAGGTTTTGTGAGGACTACCCAACAGCCTTTACTTACAGATTTACTTAACCAATTGCTACTGTGTTTCCAGATATTTTACCATCAGTGCAATACAAAGTTTGCATACAAGTTTAGAAAGTTTAAAGGAACATACGTATATTCATGTGTTGCCTGTTTTCCCTTCAGTATAATTATTATAACAACACTTCTCAAATGTTGACATAATCTAACTTGAAATACATAAATTTTCATACTGTCAATAGTTCTGGGCCCTGTTCCCCAAAGCATTCTTAATGTTAAGATGATCAACAGCGATGTTTTAAACGAAGCCCTGTGGAATTTTTTCTTATCATAGGTTTACGACTTTTGTAGCGCAGAAATTGATTTGGAACCGGTGCCAAATGGTACTGTTTCCAAAGTGATTTCTGCACTACGACAGTTGTAAGCCAATGTTATATTTTAGCACTTACAACCAATTTAGCCTAAGAGGAACGGGACCCTGTGGCTTACACAGTGATGAACAGTAACTCGCTCATTCACTGATTTATTGCGATGAGAAGTGCTGAATGAAACGGGGTTCTGTTTAACAAATCTCATAAGGACAAGACATCTTAACTTTTATCTTAGCGCTCTCGTGACGAGAGCGCTAAGATGAAAGTTAAGATGTCTTAGTTATACAAGAGCTTAAGGGTGAAACGATACACCAAAATTCCGATGTACCGCGATACGTGGGCTGCGACATGATATAGTTCAAGCTTAATATTGATATTGATACAAAAGTATTTAAAATATGACTTAATGACTTAAATTGATAAATAACTATATTACCTGGTTAAATGAAAATGTCTGTCTCGCAAACAAGTTGACTGAAATTAAATTTTTTGTCTGTCTGACGATTTTGAAATTAAAAAGATATGATGATTTCAATGATTTGTTGATGCTTTTAGTGATGGTTTTCTAAAATAGTTGTATCGTTTCGTATCGAGATATGTATCGCACGTGTTTTGTGTATCGATACGTATCATAAGTGTATCGTTGCATTCCTATTTAGCACTTACAACCAATTTAGCCTAAGAGGAACGGGACCCTGTGGCTTACACAGTGATGAACAGTAACTCGCTCA
>JAULCD010255777.1:0-10261 GCA_032361085.1 Calliostoma canaliculatum
ATTTCAAAGAAAATTTGCTGACACTTATTTTGGGCATTTGTACTGGAACTTGTGAACTGAAATGCAATAAGAAGGCTCAATACTTTGTAACATTACAACGGTTTTTGAAACGGCGGCACTCTGACTTATGCCTCGTGGCTCGTAATAACGGGAGCTGTATTGATTCACCCCCACTGATTCAACAGCCTGCGGACAATGAGAACATACAACATACTGCTTATCAACTTAATGCGCGCTGCTAGATATCGCTGTAACCTTTTTGCTAGAAACTTCCAGTATTGCATTTTGAAGACTTGACTTGTGAAATAAGTTCATATCATCAAAAGTTTGTTATGTATGCATCAATTCGTTTCAATATTGTTGATAATTTATTTGTAATGTTTGTACATGACTAATAATAAGGCCATAGTCCACTGTTTGTCAAAACACATTACTCCTTTCTATTATTAGGATACTGAATAAGTGTACACACCAGTTCCATGGCTTCCATGGCTGTGGGGCAAAGAAAGGATGCAGCACCAAAATTAACATAGAGATATTCTGAGATTCACAAAAGAAAAGTTGTTAGTTTAGCTAATATAGTGACCTCTCAGATTTTAGTCAAACTACATTTATTATCAGCAACTTTTTGATTCATTATTTGAAACATTTTTCACTTCAAGTTTTGACGATTTTAAGTAAAGAAACATCCAAAACACACAATTTGTAAACTTTATTAAATATTTTTTATATTATGTTTCACACAAAACAAAAAACTATATGTTTCGGCACAATAACAAGGGTGCACATTAAACAAGCACCAACAAACATAGATTATTCTGTGATAACACATACTATTGGAACTATGTATAGATTACTCTGTGATAACACACATTATTGGAACTATGTTTAGATGAGTTTGTGATAACACACACTATTGGAATTTTGTATAGATTACTCTGTGATGACACACACTATTAGAACTATGTTTAGATTACTTTGTGATAACATGCATTATTGGAACTATGTGTAAAATTACTTTGTGATAACACATACTATTGGAATCATGTATAGACTACTCTTTAATATAACACACTATTGGAACTATGTGTAGATTACTCTGTGATAACACATAGTATTGGAATTATGTTTAGATTACTCTGTGATCACACATACTATTGGAATTAGGTATAGATTACTATGTGCTAACACACACTATTGGAATTATGTTTAGATTACTCTGTGATAACACATACTACTGGAATTATGTATAGATTACTCTGTGATAACACACACTACTGGAACTATGTATAGATTACTCCGTAATAACACACATTATTGAAACAATGTGTTCTGTGTTTATGACATGGATGTCAAAGTTTTACCCAAGCCAAAGTGAATGTATTGAACATCTACTTTCACAGAGACGAACAACGTTACATTCTGATAGCATGAAAATGCAATTTAAAACATCGTCAGAAAGACACAAGCATAGACATAACAAGTGAAGAATCTGATTTCCTAACAAATATTGCAAGCTGATAACGACCCATTAAAACTACTAATTTGCTCTGGTAAAATAACACTATCTTGAACGGATATTATATTTTAATATTACAAACAACATTTATTATTTGGTTTAAAGCGATAACTATTTTTTTAAACCCACAAAGCATGTAGTGTCAAAAGTAGCAAGGACGTACCTAAAAATACATTGGTTGCATAATATTAGATAAAAAATGAACTTAAGGTGCCGACAAAATAGCCTGTGTGTGTCAAACAAATACATGTTTTGCATTTTCAAATGGGTAATATGTTTGTTTACAACAAAATAGTTTATCATACATGATCTTTGACAACGTTTTGTAATATAATTACTGTTCATACGACACTCTAAGAATTGTATCGGTGCACAAAAAGTGAGACATCAAGAAATAACTATATGGTTGTATGTTTCAAAATGCAGCGCATTTACATTACTAGGTGCTATTTCCGCAAGTTAATATAGTCATTGTAAATTGATAACCTTCTTAACTACTTTACTGGGCCCAAAGGTTTGGTTTACAAATGTCAATACTAGTTAACAACGGACAGTTTACAACTATCTATTTGACACTTGTAAACCCATTAGCGTTGTAACGTGGTTTACAAGGTCGTAACTCAACTACAACATTGTAAACTAGCGCCCTTAGATATTGGATAAAAGGGGAAGTAATTAAAAACTGTAAATTTGACGTTTTTTCAAGTTTGTATTTTTAAGCAGGTTTATAAAGGTTCTGCTTCTACACCACCACAACAAGGAACTAAATGAGATTTGTAACACTTGTAATGCACAAGAGTGTAACAAACGCAATAGTACTTAGCTTGCTGATTGTCCCACCAGAGTCTAGAAGAGGCAATGCGCATTTTTGGGTCCCTCTCTTTTTTCACTAGTGAGATGATTCACTTTATTTCTGACTTCTTCTTGTGCAGGATGGACTGTGCTTTTTCCTGATGTCCACAATGGTATGTCCTTACCTCTCTGTAAACGATCATAAAGTGTCTGGATGAAGATTGCTGTTAGACAAGTCAGTGTGCTGATGAGGACAAGCACAATCATATTGATGCTGAAGAAACACAAGTTATCCGAGTTCTCAGGCAGGTAGATGTTGATGAGGGTCAGAAAGACGGCATAGGACAAGACAACAGATATGCACATTGATACTTTTCCCCCACTGTCCCCAGGCAGCAAGGACAGAAACACCACTAGCATATATTGTTTAGGATGTAAAAGGCGGACCTTCTCTCCAAGATTAAGGTTGCTTTTAAAACTTTATTACCCAAATAAGCATGCTTCGAAATCCATAGCTTTAAGTTTTTTTAAATCCATTCACCATCGTCTTTAAATTCTCCTTTCAGTAGAGTGTCAGAAAGCACTGCTGGATATTCCTGGGAAATCTCAGAAACATATGGAGCAATGATTACAGTGTAATTTTGTTGGTCAAAGAGAAAATTTTGTGTGTTAACTTCACAAATTGTATCAAACCTTGCTCCAAAAACCGAGATTTGCGTTGCCATTGGTAACAAGTGTTAGGACTTTATACTCTAATTCATTTGAACCAGACACAGAGTTCATTCTACCATCTTCAAATCGCTTGGTATTTTAAAATCTATTTCACTCAAATTTATTAAGTTCTGGAATTAGTGGTGTCTGTTCAGATACATGTTTCTCTACGTCAACACAACAATGAAGAAGACAATATTTGTAACAATTGTCAGACAAAAGGAGATAACAAACGCCAAGTTACTAAGCCTGCTGATTGTCTTGACAAAAACCTCATGTGAAATTGTTTCATTTACTGATTCAGTTTTTTCATCAGACATCACATGCGTTACTTCTGCTGGTGCAGGATTCACTTTGCGATTTCCTAATATCCACTTCGGAAGATACTCCCCCTTTTGTACACGACTATGTAGTGCCGTGATGAGGATGGCTGTAAAACAAGTCAGTGTGCTGATGAGGATGAGCATAACAAGATAGACGCTGAAAAAACACACATTATCCGAGTTCTGAGGCAGGTAGGTGCTGACCAGCGTCAAGAAGATGGCATAGGACAACGCAACCGATATGCACATTGATACTTTTTCTCCACTGTCCTCGGGCAGAAGGAACACCAAAGTATTCAGAAAGGACAGAAACACCACAGGCAGAATGTTGTTCAAGATAAAGAAGGTGGTCCTTCTCTCCAAGATCAAGGTAGCCAACACTGAAACGCCCGCTGTAACTATTTCTTTAATTACAACGTTTGAGTCTGTTAAATTCCATTCACCGTTTTCATCAAATCTATCCATTCCAAGGCTGTCATTATAAATTGTCGGATATTCCTGAGAAAATAAAGAAGCATACGGACCAATTTCTATACTACATTCTTGTTGGTCAAAGGGAAATTTCCTTGTGTTCATTTTACATCTTGTGTCAAATCTTCTTCCAAGGTAAAGAAGGACAGTTCCATTGTAAACAAGAGCCAGAGAGTCAAACACAATTCTTGTGTTACCAGATACAGTGTTCATGAGAAACAATGTGGGTGTCCATATTTCACTGCTTTCCACAAGCAAAGAAGAAGGAGACTCCTCTGTTTTATCCCAGACAAGGAACTGATCTTTCCATGATAATATCACCGACATACTCGTGCTCAAAATCTCTTTCTTCACATCCATTTTTATGATGGAAAGGATACTAAGACGAAAAGAAATATTTGTTCTTTCAGATCGCTTGTAGACAGGACGAACACCCGGCTTATATTGTTTAGTCAAGTTGGTAAAAAATATATCATCTTCAATTGAGCGCTGGTAGCCAGTAATCAAGGAGAAACTTTGAGCACAGAAAACAACGTACAGTATAAACCCTACACAGCCTAACTCTGCCATCTTTCTAAACGCAACACTGACTCGCACTGCGCAGATAAAACGGTGACTGTTGGTTTATAAAACGTGTGTGATCAATATCTGGTTACCAGCCACAGCTCTGTCGTTATATCTTGTTTGGCTTAAATTAGGTACACACAAAGTGATTGGTGAACATCAATGAGAGACAGTAATAATGGACAACACAAAACTCTTAGAGCGTTTCTATGAAATGAACCAGTCATGTCAGTCTGTTTACATGTGCCAACAATATGTTTTGTTTTCTAATGTATATTTATCAATTTCCACAAACGATTGTGGCTCGGGTTGGGAAAATGGTGGCTTTGTATTGCGTAAACGTGAGTACATTTAATCTTAATCTGAATCAAATGCATTTTACTAATGGGAAAATAGATGGACAAACATTTATAATGGATGTCACTGTCATTGACTCTTTAATAGAACAAAAGGACTGGTTTTAACCATATTGCTCTAAACTCTTGATGTAAGGTGCCTAGGACCAAATGTAAATGTAAAAATAATCTAGTAGAATTTTGAAGTTATAACGTGTACATTAACGCAGTCAGATAAAATGTGGATTTATTATGTTAAAATTATCATGTATAACTATTCCATGAGCTTGTAAATATGCGGGTCAATGATGCCTGAAGGTGGAGCTCTTCTCTTACAGAGGTAATCAGAAAGTGAGACTAGAAATCCCAAATACGGGAGCATACATTTGTCTCAACAGACATATTACTTTGTAATGCTTTGTTAATATTGCATTTTCAATACATTTGATTCATCTACTAACTCAATATAATTAACCTTGTTAAATGATTAGCAAATGGAAATATTAAAGTTTTACATATATATATATAGGGTTCTGAATAGGCATTTAGAAGTGTAGAGCATAAGTCTATATGGGTGTCAACTGCTTAGTTTGTCATGAGCATAACGTTTCGGAGTATATTCTTACTCCTTCATAAGGTGAATGGTGTGAACTGGTATGTAAACCTATATATACAACATAGTAAACTGGCATAACAATGCATTTAGTACAGCAGTTGTGATAATAAATGAGTTGTGATAATAAGATTGCTAGTTGTTATAAAATGATTGACAATAAAAGAGTTGTGATTACTGATTGAAAGCCAGTTGTTATAATGTGATAGGTGAGACACATGGGGGCCAGTTGTTGTGATAAGCTTGGGCTAACGAAGCTAGTAGTGTTAGTATACAAAATAGGATACTTGCAAAGAGTCAAGTAATTAAGATGAAGCTAGTAGTGGTGATTTACAATAAGATACTATAATGAACCTAAAGATAGTCTCAAAGCAAAATTTGATCATCTGTTTAAGCTAGTAGCTGTTTTTTGAGCCGCCTAAAAAGTTGGTATTTAAACTGCGCGACCTCACACTTTACTATTGTTGCAGGATGTACGGCTGGGTATTCAAGTGCATTCGTGTTCGTTTGCATCAATGTACGGAGAGCTGTTTATGCTACTGAATATCTCTGATTACATTTTAAACTTCAAGGCAAAGAAACTACCAAATTAAATTTGGTGATGCTTAACTTATTGTTCTAAGTATACTAAACACAGACGTTCCTGTGACATTGAATAAGATTGAATGCAAAGTTATATTTTTGCCAAATCTAAAACAAATTTGGTTTGCTAAAAGACCCGTGTATGAGTACACATTTGCCATACTGACTTTCAGAAAATTAGTAAATTCATGCAAAAAAAACCCCATAAGCATGTCAAAACGTTAATCTACAAACCAATTAAGTTCATATCTTTTTGTGATGCAAGCAACACATCTTTGTCTCATGGAATGAATTTTGGATATCTGTCTAAATCTGTTTGAGCATGTTTTGAAGTTCCTGGTGTGTCTTGGAACACGTGATTTATGTCTAAGGCACCAATCCATTTCATCATAAATGTGCTCGATTGTCCTGTCAAGTATTGGTTACTCCTGCCACTTTGAGGATGATCTTTGACTGCATTCGTCTGTTGCCTTCGTTGCAATAACTACAATCGACTAACTACAATCGACATAGAGTGAGAAACCAGCCCGTGTGAATTACTGGAATTGCTATATTTCATATTGCTATATGATCCTCCCATAAGAATCGATAAAAACTCTGGTAATCACTTGATTGGCTGATAGCATATCTTTAGTCACACATAAAACCTGCGTCTGCACTCAAGCTATATATTTGTAGGCTGGTGAAGTACAAACAATCATTAGAGTTTTATAGCAAATACAGCTCATTGTCCTTACCCTCGCCACTCTTATTGAAAGACAGACGGGAGTTAAAAGGAGGACACTACCCAAATTAACAGAATTTATTGATGTGACTGTGTACTGTGTGAACCACAGGGGTATACCGACCTAACTGCATTAGGGTCCATGTGCTATCTCAGTGCACCTGGCTGAGACAGCCATGTTTGTTGTTAAAATGCATTGTGACACAAAGGACATACGGCTTAGATGCTCAAAAGCATAACATAACTTGGCCCGGCGTAAGCAAGGTCTGTGCAAAGGATGACTTGGCCTGTGCAGTTACCCTGTTGTTTTTTATGAGAAGGGTACACTGAAGATATCCCTTGTGCGTTTAAAGGTATGCCCTAAATGTATGCCCAGTGCTGCACTAACAAGGGGTGCATTTGTACCTGAGACAGCTACGCTGAAGCACAGCTCTGCACCTGTAGACAATACATGAGAAGGTAACATTGTACCTGCGAATGTGTGGGTGGAAGGGGGGATTAATGCTGTAGCGTAGGTCTGCTCTAGCGCTTATGCCTGTAATGTAATTACTGACACAACTGACAGCTGGTCGGACAGTCTGCCATAAAGTATGTTTGTTGTCTCAGTGACTGAGAAAACTAAAATTGTTGAAATTTTATTAGCACTTGTAAAGCATGTAGAAACGTAGAGGTGCGCTAAACTTGACATTGTAAAATCTGACTGCTGTGCTGACTGCTGAGCCAGTTGCACTGAAAGGTTACATGTGCTGTGCTAGTGAGGGGTACGCCAGGGCCTGTACCCTGTTCTTACCACATGCTTCAGCAGTCCATGTGACCTCGAGCTGCAAGTGCAGTTATGCACCTGTTCAACTCATAGTTATTCTGACCACCTGTCTGAGATGGCATGTCAACCAGAGGCATAGTGATCTGATTGGTTTTCCTCTAAAGAATATTTTTCATGGAGGGAAATATTTATGCTGTTTTGGAATATTTATTATATATCATGAATATTATTTATGTGAGTATTATTTAGTCAATATGTCTAATCCGCTGAATCAAGGTTTTGTAATAGCTTTAAGTTACAATTTTATGCACATCCTGTATGTCAAGACTGTTTGGGATGTCAATGCATTGTAGATTCTAAATGTTCAGACTCCACCCAGGTTGATAATAAGGTTTTTTATTTGTACACTTTAGCTGTTAAAAGGCATATTAATCAGTAAGATAGAAAAAACTTAAAACGTTTGTCTCAATCTTCTGAAAACGTTTCAGATAAAAAATCTCCAAGCAGTTCACCTCAAGACAAGATTTTACAAACGCTTCAGTCAACATTTACATCGGTAAGTGCAGTATCACAAGGTGAGTTGGAAAGTTTAGTTGAAAAGTTTAGTAATTATCAGTCTTAGTCAAAGTCTGACATGAGAGACACTTCTCCGTAACTGCCCAGCTCGGCGGCACCAGTGGGGTGACAGGTGAGTCAACAGCAGTTAGATTTTCTGCCGATAATTTCTCAATTATTTTGTCAGGTGCAGTGCATCAATTTGGGGAAGGCGAAGGGTACGACTGTGTCCACTATCAGCCTTCTTTCCTAAGTCAACACCCTTGCTTGTGCAGTGCTACATTGGCGTACATACAACCCCGTGGGTGTAGAGAGCGTGTCTTTAGCAACGCACACTTACGATGCTAGGGTACCGCAGGCTTATGTTGGCTCATATTTGCATCAACAGGTGTACGGTTCTGCACCAGCGTAGTCGTATACTAGTACCCCTGTAGCCTCGCATGCGTATGCTAACTCTTTGTCTGTTAGCACCACTGTACCTAAGCTCATACGCCAATAGTCAGTTGTCTGTAATCAGTGGTCATGGCATGCGGTCGTACTATTACCTACCCGTTTTGGCCTGCCCCCTGTGATTGGACAGCCATCTATGGATAAGTTCCAACCACAGGGTCTTATGAGTCCTCAGGCTTTGACCCTTAGTCAGGTTGTTTCATCTGCCAGGTAAGTACTGACCCTTCAGTGTCCGATGATGATGAAACACTTGAGGATGATGAGGATAATGATTTACTAGCGACAATCGATAGAGACTGGGTGGCACTCCCTTTTGAGAGATGAGGGAGCAAGTCCATAAAGTTGATGAAGCTTTTGCTTATCTCTGCGAATCAACCGCCTTGGATGATGACTATATGTCGCATGCCAAAACGACAGTCCATAAGATTGATGATAAGAAACTATGTGCAATGAACACACTGTTAAGGTATGCCTTACAACCGCTGTTGCCAACACAGCATGTCATTTATTTGATTATTAACCTAATTTCTGTTATCCATCATACCTATTCACAATAGATTGATGTTATCCACCACCTACATGCAACAACAGTGGTTGTCTGAGGTAGTTTCTAGTATTTGTTCTCTGTCCATCAATAGAGAGTTATTGCAACTCCCTTAGTCAGGTAAAATGATCTTTGACAAATCTATACTTGACATATTTACTAAGTATTAAGAGAGAAACAGTATCAGATTTCTTTAGGACACAGTTGATGCTTTACCTGGTCAGATCCGATCAGTATTCTTACCACGGTGAGTTTTTCTCTTCAAGAAGCCCCACCTCCTCTTCTTGTTTAGAAGGACGAGCAACCGTGGCCGTGACAGACTGTGTCTATGGAAGTAAGTTAGGAAACTACTGACGATCTACTATCGCAATGACTGGGCGACTGGCCCTTACCAGACCTAGTGACATCCATTTGACCTTCTCGGGTGGACGCCAAGTTGTTCCTATTCTTCAGGAATTGAGCGACTTCTATGTTCACCAGGTTAACAGTCATGGGTTCTGTTTACCACTACAAGGCTCTCCATAACTAACACTCTGTCCTTTAGAAGCAGTATTGTGAAGCTCGATCCGATAATTGAGTTTCCAATTGAAAGAGGGGCAGTACACCAGGTACAAGTTCAGAGGATTTTGCCAGGCTTTTACTTTCCGATCTTCCTGGCGCTAAAACGAGATACAACAAACGCCTCATATGAATTCTAAAGGTTTTTTAAAAAACGGATTCTTCAGGTGCCTTCACACTTCAGAATCCTGACACTGTCGGTACTTCTTACCATGGTCAGGTCAAGGGATTTCATAGTGTCGGTAGACCTACTGGATATCTGCACATATTGATACACTCAGCCACAAGAAGTTCCTATGGTTTCTCAACCGTAGGGAGCACTACATAGTTTCTAATCAATCCATAGATAATGAAATATTAAATGAAAAGTTGATGTAAATAATTCGTGTCTTCAATAGGATTTACATTATCTGAACATACTCTGAAATATCTCAAATACTTGTGCAGACCTCATTATTACAAGAAATGAAGAAAAGAAAGGTGTCACAACGTACATACTTATAGAAAAGCAGTAATACCTGATGACCTAATGAAAGAATGAGCCAATGACTACAATGTCACAACAAACCAGGCAATATGCTTGTTTTAATTCTCTGTAAGTGTGAAATGTCACTTTGTTGGCTTTGTGTACACATTGTTCATTAAATAAGTATTGTCATTAGGGAGGGTCATGACGTCACAATTTAGCCATATTGTTTACAATAACAAATCCTAGCGGTGAACAAACCACATTCTAATTAATAAAATAAAGAATGAC
>JAULCD010255888.1:0-10261 GCA_032361085.1 Calliostoma canaliculatum
CAAATGCAAAACATCGTTGTAAACTGTGCACTTTCTAAAGAAAAACTTGTTTTTCTTTGGAAAGTGCACAGTTTACATCGATGTAAAGTTAGGACGTCTTTGTGAAACGAGGGTCAGAAGGTTAAAATAAGAAGAGTGTATTGATGCAAACGATGCAGAAAATGTCTTTATGATTCATGATCTAGGAATTTTGAGTAAAATGTAGTAACAAAATCATATTATTATGTTAAATGCTTACTTTTGTTAATTTTTAGATGTATTTTTAATGAAACTCACAAAGGTATAGCATGAAATGACTTTCATTTACGCCTTTCTGAACCTTTCTTTTCTTCTCTTTGTATGCTTGTTCAGATTAATATCCATTTACTTTCATCCTTCGGCTTAACTTTGAAGAACAAAATTTAAAAGACTTAATAATAAAAAAAACATGAATGAATATTTTAAAGTATCAATTTGATTTTTTAAAGTTTTATGTCGCATATTTATTTTCAGACATAATGTTGAATTAAAATTTAACAATAAACATTAAAAACAGAGATGGCGTGTCCAGTACTAGCTCTGTTGTTTGTAATAAATAATAAACCTGACAAGCGGACCCTTCGAAAACAAAGGAAAATGTCAAGAAGTTGCATTTTACGAGCAGAAAATGTGTGACTTGTCTATTGTGAAAGGCAAACAGCTAAAATGTAAGCTCCCATGGTGCTTGTCATAGTTTTTGTAACGTCAGTAAACATAAAAATATTGCCATAAACGCAGATGTTGTGGTATTGGCAGTTCAAAGCAGCTTTGTAATGGTGCTAATTTAGACCATGTCAAGTTCTGACATTTAGCCGTTCTTAGAAATAACAATTAATGGAATGTTTATGTTGTAAAGACGATTTATAACTGTACTTAAGTTATTAGTTGCTCAAGTTTGTGACACACACTGCATTACTGTTTTTAAAATGCATGTAAAATATACCCCGTTCTTACTCTTCAGAAACGGTCCCATGCATATGTTCTTTTATTTTTGGAATAATTTATACAAAACCTACAGTATTTTCTTTGTAAAAATTATCATATACCGTCTTGTCTACAACCAGTCAAACCATCCTCCTTGTAGTGGATTATGATGGTTTTCAAATTTCTACTAAAAAATAATCCTGAAACAATCTGCCAGAGATGTGATATGTTAAGAGAATATCGACTATTCCAGTCTGTTAGTCCCACGATCTTCACCCTGCCAGTTTCAACATTTGTCAGTGTCACTGTCCAAACGCCAGTTTTAAAAAGGTGTCGAAAACCTAGTCTTATAACTTGTTCAAAAGAGCTCCTAGAGGAGCTCTTTTAAACATGTTATAAGACTAGGTTTTCAATACCCTTTAAAGAACAAGTTAGCGTGAAGAAGGCTCCATGTCAGCACCATTTTAATTTCTACTGAGATCAGTTTGGCACTCTAAGGGTGAACTGTCAACCAGTCATTTGCTCGCCAACTTTCTTCAGCAATAAAACATCAAAGGCTCTGTCAGAAACAAACGCTGAACTGAATGACATTTAATGCCTGCCAAGGAGATTTCAATTTCGTTTTGTGTAATGAAGCAGCTTACTATAAATACTGAAGTGGAAGGAGTGACAGAGACGTTCAAAGGAAGGATTTTATTACTAAATAAATCACTTAAACTTGTCATCTTGGTTCTTTTTACATCTCTTTTATTGTAAAGGATTCCTTCTTTTAAGGATCGAACATCTGCAGGCTGGATTGGACAAAAACGATATGTAGTCTGATAACATGTAACGACCTTTAACAAATATTATATGTTCCTAAAGTTTGTTTAATATTGTAATTAAGGATTGATGTTCGTGTGTCTTCGTTCTTTATCTATGTCCTAGGATTCACAAATGTGCTACTGTTAACCAAACTAATTATGTCGGATATAAACATTCCTGTGACTTTACCACCAGTTTAGACTCACCCAAATGCATTTAAACTAGTACGATCTAATAACATACTGAAGTCATCACAACAAATAACATAATTCCCTTTCCCATTCCAAATACTGGTGATGTTGGTATAACTTTATACACATTTCATCAAATTAATAACAGTTTTAAATGTGTCATGTTGGAATTGTCCTGGCTGTGTTGATATATTGTGTGTTGAAGTTTTCATTGTGAACCGACCTGAATTCTTGAACTGTTACACTATATATTCACATAATCTGCTACTTGCGACTTTATGCATAATGTACAAAAATTAAACTTCAGTGTATTTTACAGTGTTTTAGTCAAACAAGCACCAACATAATTCATACTTTTATACGTATATTCCCGATATGTCGGAGTATGTGCTTGCTTCTTCATCATGTGAATAGTTATTATTCACCTGATGAAGGAGAAAACATATACACCCGACGTTGACATCCACACATTCTGAATTATGCCTTGTCACTTCTAAATGTCGTCCAAGGAATTACCAAAAGTAACAAAAATGTTAAATTTACCGAATATCAACAGTTTATAGCCGATATATTTGCAAATGCTAAAACCGCTGTAAACTGCGCAATTTTCAAACAAAACCAATAGTTTCCTAACATTGAGCAGCTTACAACAATTTGGCATTGGTAAATCACTAGCCAGACGAACCGCAATTCCTCGATTCTTCTCGCTGTCAGTGTTGTCTGATTGTGGAGACAGGTGCCCTCAGTGAGGAGGTTGGAGACGTCACAGTTGGTGTGGAGTACTTACTTGATATCAAACCATTCTCTTCACCCTACAAAAGAACTACAACAACGATCGTGTCCAGCAGAGTAATTTACAAACAAGAACCAACACAGTCACAGTGTTCACCAACTTTAAAGTGAATTAGTACAACGTGAGGAAAGATTTAGTTTTGGGTTACAATTAAACCTAACTTAAAACTATTTATATTTTTACATAATGTTTTTTTCTTTCATTTTCCCCATGGTTATTTAAATTGAATTACGATCATTTTAGTGGTGCACAACTTTTTTTATGTTTAAATCAATTATTACTTATTTTGAAAGTAAACAAGTTGTATGACAGATAAGGATGTCATCATTTTCACGCAACAAGGACCGAATCAACATCAATCAATGTTAAAGAACGTGTTTTTATGGTGTGTAGCTGTCACAAGATCGATTAGTAGTTATTATGGCTGCATAAAATCTGTGCTCGTGTTGGAGTCAATATATTTGTCAGATAGCGCTGCATCACCGCTGCTGGTTGATATTTGATCAATAATTTTGTGATTAAGAAGAATTGTTTGTGCGTTAAAAACCTCAGGTTATGTATGCTGCATGAAAGACGTGTGTACTTATAAGTTCTAGAATATGTGAAACAAAAATCTCAAAACTTGTTAGTTGCAGTACCGTGTTCTTTTATTGAATAGTTATCTGGTGATATTTGAGAAAGGAGTTCTAAAGTTTGGCATTGGTGCACTCTGGCGATGAAGTAGCTGGTTAGTGGTTTCTCAAAGCGATCTCAGGCTAAGTTGATCGTAAATGCTAAAACATAACATAGGCGAACGACTGCCGTAGTGCCGATATCGCTTTGAAACTGGTGCCATTCGGTATCTAGGCTACGCCACTTGCTAAAATATACAATTGACATTACGACTGTCGTAGTACAAAGATCGCTTTAGAACCGGTGCCATTCGGCACCGGTTCCAAACCGATCTCTGCTCTCCGACAGTCGTAAGCCTATGGAAAGATACAACTCTACAGGAGAATGTTTAATAAATCACTTACGATCAACTTAGACTAAGATCGCTTTGAGGAACGAGGCCCGGACGGCGCATGTCGTCAGCCTGTCTACAACGTGATCACACCTGGGTGCCCTTTCACAAAGCCTTCGTACAGTTACGATGTCGTAAACGATAGCACTGGTCTGATGGATTTTGCTTGCAAATGCCCCCAAAAATCTCTATAAACTTTTCGTTTTCAAAGACAAACTAGTTTAAAACAATTTACCTAAACCATCAGACAAGGACATGGTTTACCACGTTGTAAATTTACTACTGCTTTGTACAATGGGATAAGATTACCCTTTCAAATCTGTCTGGAACTAAAACTAAAACATAACAGTATACAGGGATTAGTAACGCCCAGATATATTATAAAAATGACTGTGTAGCTAAAGAGTGATTAATAATTTGTTTACCTAGTTGTTAAAAAGTACTATACAATAATTATGTTATAGTTTTGATAAATATCGTGGGACTAACAGACTGGAATAGTCGATATTCTTAGCCATTGGTTTCCGTAGTGTTTGAAGATTTATGCCACGAAAGCATCAACAAATTTAAACAAAGCATTATTTGTTACAATATTTATTTTTCATATAAATTGTGCAGGCTTGTTTTTCTGTTAAAAATAAAGTATCCCTACAAAACAAAACTCAATGCAAAGTTTGAATCGCGGTTCTGTTAAACAAAACAACGGTACGTCACATTTGCATTATATTCATCAGAGATGTGTAACTGATTAGGTAACACAATTGAAACATATTCAAACATAAAACATAAGTTAATTTAATATCTATCACTGCAAAGGTTGAATAATCATCTTCCATCTGATACTTGTTGGGCGAGATGAGCTTAAACTTTTTATCTTCTTTCATCATTTTACATTTTGACAGATAAGTCATTTGTAAAAAAAAGTGTAAACTCTTTATTTTCTTTCATCATTTTACATTTTGACAGATAAGTCATTTGTAACAAGTGTCAGAAAATTGTTTAACCTTGGAAAAAGAATAACACGAAAGACTAATTAATTTATGTAAATCAATGCGTGTGGATATCTGGAAACTCTATGAAAAAGTTTACATCGAAGTTTAGATCTGAATTCAAATTTCAGGATAAGACACTGATGTACAATGATGGCCGTTTTAAGATGCTTCGCTTATTAGATCAAAGGCGCCGCTCATTCGTTAACCTACGATAAAGTTCGCTTTTTAAAATGCATAATAATCGATTGACGTCACAGTTGACTGCTACTTATTTACGCCGTCGTTAAAACATGTAGCCTGGCTGCTGACGTTCGCTAGCCGATGTGATTGATCGTATTGTTCCTGTCTTACCAAAGAAAACTTGTCGCAACCAATTTATAAAATTTAGCAATTTTCAAAACATAATAAATGCCTTCTAAGCCCAAATGATGCTCCCTTTCGTTTAATTGGGTCAGGGCCCCGTTACCCAAAGCGTTCGTAGGCTAAATTGATGGTAAGTGCTAAAACATAACATTGACCTATGACTGTCGTAGGCAGAGATCGATTTTAAACCGGTGCCATTCGGCACCGATTTCAAATCGATTTCTGCGCTACGATAGTCGTAAACCTATGATAAGCAACAAGTCTGCAGGACATTGTGTACAACATCACTTACAATCATCTTAACACTAAGACCTCTTTGAGAAAAGAGGGACTGGTCGCTATAAGTTAGCAAAGCTTTTACTTGATTTTACTGCTTCAGGAGCGGGCAGATCATGCTATGTAACTGGTGGATTACACTGCGTAAACCAGTGTCAAGAAAGTTGTGATTAGTTATCCCTCATCATGTACTCACATCCGGTGCCGCTGACACCACTGACTAAATTATCAGAAGACACAAAAGATGTTGTGTCGCTCTCACCCTGTCAGTTGATCAAGTAGTGGCAGCCACGAATGTAGTGTCTTGTAATCAGTGAGTGAGTGAGTGACATAAAGTTTTACATGGCTTTCAGCAATATTTCAGCTATATCGCCATGTTGTGTACAAGATGCACACCGAGGGAGTAGCAGATGAAAAAAAAACTGACAAAAAGAAAAGCTACAGCAAAATATATCATTATAGCCGGATTGTACGTCAAGTATGGGGTTACTGGTGTCCTATTTCTTCCAGTGCCCGAGGACACTCGCCGGAAACCCCACGGGGTCATTCCTAGTTGGTATTGAGAATAATACATAGACACTACCAAAATAAAGTAGATTAGACTGATCACTATGTGGACTACATTTGCTTCCCTTATATAGTATGCTATGTGATTTTAATAATTCACTAAATAAGAAAGCTATAAAACATCACCAATAGCTGAAGATGTAATGGCGGCAACAGACCAAATAAAGTTAACACGCCAGCTTGGACTGTGTATGTAAGACTGTCCTTAACCATAGATCTATTATGTGGGGAAAAGCACCATATGGTGTTATCCAGGGATGATTTTCATCTAGCAGGTGTGATCCTATCAGTGATTGTATTACTGGTATGCAAAACAAAACCATAAACAATCTTTCACAAGTTACGCCGTTTCACTATGAATATTCGTTGCCTTATCATGGATTCTATCACAGCAATATCCAGGGATACTGTAGCACTGAGACACAATCAGACAACAGTTGAGTAAAGCTTGTAAGGACATGGATTGGAAGAAGTACACCAGAGTGAAGTGCGATTGACACTTGGCAAGTGAGTTTGGTTTATAAATGTCAAAAACGTTGTTAACTGTGCATTTGTCGAATAATAACGTGGTGTTGTTTTTAAATGCACAATTTACAAATACATTTTGTATTACATTACATTTAATCTATTGGTCAGTTTTGTAACCCTGACACATTTTCAAGTAAGGCGTTGAATGACTTGGATTATAAGACTCAAAGCTCAAAGATGTCTTGTCGGCCATAATGCTGACCTTAATGTTAAGATGATCGTAAGTAATTTTGAAACTATCTCCTGTTGAGTTCTCATCATAGACTTACAACTGTCGTTCCGCAAAGATCGATTTGGAACCGGTGCCAAATAGCACCCAATCTCATTAAAACCAGTCCTGCAAGCCCGTTGTACATGCTACACTCTTCATGTAGGATCTGAGAGTCACCGATAGAAGGCCGTGTCCAGTTGACCTTTGAAGCGACCAATCAGCGAGCAGCTTGCACGGTATCGCAAACTCAGTATTCGGATTTTTTAGTTAAATAATACACCTCGAATGAGCATTCCGATTGTCACCAACACACGATGTAGAGTGGAGAAAGCGCAACAGAGCACTGGGACTGGTTTTAATGAGATTGTGCTGAAATAAGCTTTACTCTGATTGGTTAAAAGTTGTTTTCAGTAAATCTTTTCATTTGCTGATGAATCTCAGTGAAAGGTCAACTGGACACGGCCTTCTATCGGTGACTCTCAGAGCCTACATGAAGAGCGTAGCATGAGCTACGGGCTTGTAGGACTGGTTTTAATGAGATTGATAAATCATTAACTACTATTTGGACTAGTTTATTTTTCAATGAGGTAGACCAGGTATATATTATATATATATCATGGAAAAACTCAACTTCCCTACAATAACCCTACAAATAAACTGTAGGGGTTAAGAAAGTATACTTATTCTGTTTTAGTTGGGGGATTAAATCAGGAAAAATTAAAATAAACATTTATGTTAAAAATAATACACTAAATCTCAAAATATATGTTTCAGAAAGTGCTATTCATATGTATTATGTATATGTATAATCTAAGTTTAAAACCTTTTAGATAGGTGTCATCTTATAATTCTCCTTAATTTCAACACAACCTGCGTTTCAGCATCACGGCTCTCGTCAATAGATAAAGCAATGACACGGACTTCTTAGAATTAATACGCGACAAGAGTTAATGTGAACCACAAGAGAGGTCATCACCATGTCCAGAGGTGTGGAAATACCATTGTTTAAAACTTGTCATGCACGGACAAGTAAACAGACAAAATCTACTTGTCCGCAGCTGAACTCTATTTGTCCAAGTTATATAGTTAACTCTTACAGTGCTGAACTGGGGTATCACTGAAAACTGTTACCTTATTGTGCAGTTGAAAACATTCCTATGGGAGCTCTTTTACACAATATTATTACAAGAAAGTTTTTCAGCAGCCTATTTAGGTTGGATTTTGGACATTAAAATTGACAGGTGTTGTGTTCAAAACTTTAAGGGTTGAAGTATTCTCTACTTGTCCGCAGACAACTATAGCACACAGAAATGAACTTTTTCACAGAAAATTTCCTGAGTCGGACGAGTCGGGCATATTAATTCCACAGCCCTGATGGTCGTATATTGCATAACACGGCGATATCGCGACGCCAAAGCACAAGCCATATATACATGCGGGTTGTCGCCATGTCATGTTGTTCTAATGTCGTGTCATGTCTTGCTTGGAGAAGTAATGTAGAAACTTCTTGAAAGGATGTTTATTTATAAACTCTTAAAAACACCCCTTCGTTTAAACCGTACCGACTTTTACCAGACACTATCTAAATCCTGTTCTTTTTTAATCCTTATCGTGCGGCTCACGGAAATATCAGGGTCAGGCTAGTAGCCTGACCCAGATATTTCCGTGAGGCGCACGGTAAGGGTTAAAACAAGTAACCACAAACTTCCTATATTGAAACTTGAAGATGGTTTAACGTCCAACGAAACCAGCAACTGTGATTTATGTGATTTACAATCGATTGGAGATGAATTTCATCACCTGTTTAAATGTACACATTTTATGTCTGAACGTAAATCCCTCTTAACTAAATTTTAATCTTGCAAAGTATACCGTCAATTGTTCTGTTGTAATAAAAATCTCACTAATTAAGAATCTATTTAAGTTTATTAGGGACATTACTAATGTTTAAATAAATATTTGCCGTCTTGTTGTACAGACCGCATAAAAAATAATAATTATGTACTACCAATGGTAGTTTTATTTGAGTAAAATAAGCATGATTGGTGTCTGAATATTGCCATACTACGTGGGTTACAAACCCAATATTGCGACGTCCCTTGACTCACCATAAAATACTTAACGTATAACAGTCCCGTGTGTTTTAAACGCATGCACACAGACCAAGAAAAGTCGATGTGTTATAGTGAATTCAAGAGGCCATGCATATTATTGACTAATAATTACAATATTTACACTGTTGCCCTTGTTACCGCTAACGTATACAGTCGGAGTTCTATGAAACGAGCAAACCCTGTTGCAACAGTTGGGTTTAGCTATGTTTGTCTGCGCGGTATTACCAGTATACCGGTAAACCGCAATACGAACTAAAACCGGTACGTATCGCGATACGTTTGTGATGTACCGGTATACACTGATGATCATGTTGTTTGGTTGGGGTTTTTTTTGTTTTTTTTTAATTTATCGTGTATTTTCATTTTTTATAAATTGAAAGTCCTACATTAACCGATACAATGCAGAAGTATTTTAGTTGGACTTAAAACTTTAACTAACTTGTGCTCTTGAAAACCTATCCTGTGATAATTTCACAGGATATGTTTTCAAGAGCCAATTTAGAATGGAATTTGGACATAAAATTATGAAAATATTACATGGTAAACAAAAGCCAAGTATTTTTTCTTTCGCGATATATTGCATTATGTATTGCAATATATATAAGTGTATCGCAATATATCACAATACAATATGTGGAGCAATACACAGCCCTATATTTGTTATGTACGCGCAACATGACATGTATGCAAATCAATATCATGCCCTAATACAGCAATGACACGGATTTCTTAGAACGTACACACGTATGCTTTTTAACCCGTGCTGAACTGACTTTAGTAGACTTATAACTCTGACTACATTGTGTTGTTGAAAACCTATCCAAGGGGAGCTCTTTTCAACAAATTACCACATGATAGATCATGATAGGTTTCTAACATTGTATTTAGATTGGCATTTAGACAACAAAACTGTTAAATGTCCAGCTTGGCACTTTTAGGGTTAACCCATGTTTAAATCGATCTTTATCATTAATAATGGACACAATTTAGAGAATACGAAAGTATACTTCCCGGAAAATAGTTTTGTTGTCGTGTACCTGCTCCACGTTAGGTTATAATTTAGGCCAAACAAAAAAATGTTGTGGTTCCGATTACATGTTTTTTGGTTTTAAATGTAGGGTAGGTCGGTCGGAATTTTTTTTTTTTATCGAAATATTGTTTTCCTGATATCAAATTTTAACCCTTAAAGTACTGAGTGGATTTCACCCAGTCTAAAAACTGTTGCCATCTTGTGCTGTTGAAAGCTTATGCTGTGTTATCCTGTAGGAGCTCTTTTAAACAAATTATCACAGGATAGGTTATCAACAGCCTGTATCAGTCAGAATTTGAAAACTAAAATCTGCAACTGTTGTGCACAGCACCTTAAGGCTTAATAAGGCCAAATAAAAAAAATGTTGTGATTCCGATTACTTGTCTTTAAAATTTAGGGTAGGTCGGTCGGGAATTATATTTTTTTTATCGAAATATTTTTTTCCTG
>JAULCD010255999.1:0-10260 GCA_032361085.1 Calliostoma canaliculatum
GCCAAACCCAGATTAGTAATGTGTAAAACTGTAATTACCTTCTGCTGTTGAAAAACTATCCTGTGGTAATTTGTTTGAAAAAGCTCCTTAGGAGCTTCTTCAAACAAATTACAACAGGATAGGTTTTCAACAGCACATTCAGATTAGATCTTGTGCACTGAAATTGACAAGTGATGTTGTTAGCACTTTAAGGATTAAGTATTGTTTCTGTCTGAGAAGAATTAACCCTTTGTGAGTGCAGACCTTATCGTCAATGGCTGTTAAAAAGCCACGTCAGGTCCTCTACTGATTGCACAATAATTTGATTTTATTATCTCTTGAAAAACCTTTTCAAAACAATATAGGTTTCCACAGCACAACATGGTCAGTTCTAATTCTACTAAATTCTATTCAACGCTGTAAGAGTTGAAGACAAAGTAATGTTTTGGTGAGTAACCTTTTCATAGCTGTTCAAACCCGGCAACGCGTTTATCAAGTTAACGTCTGGGAATTGTCCGTCCTTGTTGCTCAGACTTTGTCAAGCCAGGCCAAGATTTGATTTTCTTTCAAATTGAACAATCAGCCAAAAACACTGTCTGGACGCCCAATCTAAAAAAAAATCTCCTAATCTCGACTGAAAAAACTGTCAGTTGGGTAATGTAAAAGACCAGTTAGAAGGCTGCTATGGTGCTTTTGAAGGCACTGCCTGAAGAAACAGGGAGGACCTGTCTTACAACTACATAGTATTGAATTTCTTCCCCAAAGCTAGTACGGATTTTTTGCAAGCAATTAATGTTGTGTTACACGACCAAGTTTTAAGTGTCACTTTTCACTTTTCCCACCCATGCACATAATTTAATGAAATATTTTATAATCAAATCATATGTCATGTCAACCCCGAGAACTTGATATAAAGTGACAAAATTTGAATAATTTTATTATTTTTGAATTTGATAAGTGAAAACCCCCAATTTTGTTGGTCTAATGCAATGTTATATGATATGCTTGATATAATAGTGCCCCTTGGGGTGCTGGTTTTATGGTTAGTACTAAGGACCAAAAACTCTGACCACATAGCATTTGAAAATCTATCTTGTTCCATTATGTTTAACCCTTAAAGTGCTAAGCTGATTTTAACCAGTCTTAAAACTGACCACCTTGTCCTGTTGAAAACATATCCTGTGATGATGATTTGTTTAACCTTTAAAGTGCTGAGCGCAACATTTGCTCCTTTTAGTTTCCAACTTCCAACTCAAACAGGCTGTTGAAAACCTATCCTTTGGTAATTTGATTAAAAGAGCTCCTACAGGAGCTCTTTTAAACAAATTATCAGAGGATAGGTTTTTAACAGCACAAAGTGGTCACAGTTTTAAGACTGGCTAAAATTAACTCTGCACTTTAAGAGTCAAAAGAGCTCCTTTAAGAGCTTTTTAAGCAAATTATCACAGGATAGGTTTTCCACAGTCTTTTTTAGTTGGAAATGGAAAACTAAAACGACCAATTATTGTTGTGTTCAGCACATTATGGGTTAAGGAAGCTCTTAAATAAACTACCACAGGAGAGGTTTCCAACAGTCTTCTTTGATGGGCATTTTCTAGAAGTTGGTGTGATGAACAATGAAGGTATTCTATGGATAACAACTTCTTTTTTGCTATTTTTCTGCGACGTTTAGGTGTAGATACTAACATCGTCACTTGCTTGATAACGGTGTTAGTATCTACACCGGAAAGTCTCAGAAAAATTGCAATAAAGAAGTTGATATCTATAGGATACCTCACTTGCTTGATAACGATGTTAATAACTACACCGGAAAGTCGCAGAAAAATTGCAATAAAGAAGTTTATATCCACAGAACACCTTCATTGTTCCAACAGTGTGTTGAGTAGGAGTCTAACAAAGTGCTTGAAACTCAAAGGGTTAATGTGGTAAAGCATTATGTAAATATATAATAAAAAAATATTAAAATCATTTCTGGATTTTTAATATTTAAGTATTTTATGTTCAACTTGAACCATGAAGAACTAAAACTATATATCTTTATAATCATAGACCAAATAGCATTTGTTTGGGTGTGGGGTGTTTTTTTTATTGAAGGTGAAATTATTGTTCTTTTTATCATTCAATATGTAGAATTTACTTAAATATTGATGACTAAATACTGATGACTGCAAGATAATCAAATTAGTTTTGTTCAATAATTGGTGATCTTCCATACACAGATAAAATTTAGAATATCTCCTTGCTCATTTTGATTCATCACTGTAAAAATAAAATATATAATCAGCATTTGATATTTCTCAATATTTTGGAACAAAGCAATAATATGATGTAATAAAAAAAATAATCCGACAATTAGGTGTGTTTGTGATTTTATAGTGGAGTGTACTTGACGTGTTATTTTTAAGGAGATTTTGTGTTTAGGGTTTAGGCACAAAAAAAAAATCTTGTTTACTCGATTACATGTCTTTAAAATTTAGGGTAGGTTGGTCGGGAATTTTATTTTTTTATTGAAGTATTTTTCCTAATATTAAATTTTAACCCTTTAACTGCTGAGTAGATTTCAGCCAGTCTATGACCACCTTGTGCTGTTGAAAAAATTATCCTGTGATAATCTGTTTAAAAGAGCTCCGGTAGGAGCTCTTTTAAACAAATTATCACAGAATAGGTTTTCAACAGCCTGTATCAGATGGAATTTGAAAACTAAAATGAGCAAATGTTGTGTTCAGCACTTTAATGGTTAATAAGAAAAAAATTAGTTTTCAGCTGCAGTAGATGATGTTAATTTTTGTCATTTTGATAATAAAATAAAAGTTAGGGTCAGCACCTATGTTGTAGGCAAGGTCGGGTAAATGGAACCACAACAATTTTTTTATTTGGCCTTATTATTTGACAGGTGTGTATACATGGGTGTCAATTATTCTATAGGACAATTTGTATAAGGTGTTAATTTTTACAGTGATTTTGTGTAGGGTGTTCATCAATTAATAGGGGAGTTTGCATTGAGTGATTATTACTTATAGGGGAGTTCATGTCAGGTGTTTATTATTTTATGGAGAAGTTCATATTGGTCATTATTTTACAGGGAAGTTTATATGTGGTGTTTATTATTTTTAGGGTGGTTAATGTAAGGTGTTCATTTTTTATGGAGAATTCATTTCAGGTATTCATTATTTAATAGGGAAGTTTATATGTGGTGTTCAATATTTTGGGGGGAAGTTTACCCATGGCCTGTTATTTATTAGTGATGAAGTGTTCAATATTTTAGTGTGGGAATTATTTTAACCTGGTCCTTTAAACTTTAGTTGTTGTTTTTTAAGTTTATATATTAAAAGAAAATAATTAAAGAAGATGTTCAAATTAGTCCATTGTTTATTCTTTCTGATTTTGTATATATACACACCATATACCAGTACATACTTGTCTTAATATTATATATATACAATTTATTTATTATTTTTTTAATTAAAAGAAGTTATTTTGATCAATAAATTATTAAATGTCCAAGTAAATTGTGATTAGAAGTTTTATTTTTTTTATTTTTTTTAAAAGATTATCTGTAGTTTTAATCATCTAAAATTTCTGTCACTGGAAACTTGCATTTGACTCTGAATAATAACTGGATATTTATTTTCTTGAGTAATCATTTGCTAATGGTCATTGCAAATATTTAGGTCTTAGGAGCATGAAGAAAAGCGATTTTCTCAGTATTAATCATTGGGATTGTAGTGTCAGTGGCCATCTTAATTTTTGCGTGTGGATCGAGCAACTTGTGATTGGAAGCATTAGAGTGTTTGTCAGAGTCCATCCATCACATGTTTAATTAAAAAGGACAAAAGACACTTATCTGGGGATTGGTCGGGATCATGGCGGGGCTAATATCAGTTTGAGCTGGGGGAAGACGACCACTCACTTGATGATGAGCCATTGTCTCGTCTTGGAACTGTCTTAAAACCAGTCTCTTACCCTTCCCCCAATGGCAAAATAGTCAGCTGATTAAAATGATTGTTTTGATTCCATTGTCTGCTGCCAGTGATTTATTGGAGAAGGAAAATATTGTATTGTCGCTGCAAGTGTGATATGGAAATGGGCCCGGGCCACGTCACCATCTGAGGGTGGCCCTTCGGACTTGGCGTGTCCATGATCACATAGGGAACTCATACAAAAGCGTGGAGGCCATTATTAACTATTGAACCGCGACTTGTAGGAGTTTGTCCCCCAGATCGCTATTGTTTGTGGAAATTGCTCAAGAACTATCATCCCTCCCAACACGGGGGCCTAATCACCAGCAGCCCGTGACCGGCAGTCTTCACACAATGCTGTATTTGCATATTTGTTTTAAGTCTTAATTTCAGGAAACTAGATAGCAGGATGCAAATGAGGCTTAAATTGTCTTCCCTGAGTTTTGAAGATTGTCTCCCCTGCCCTCCCGCCCTCCCTCTCCCGCCACCCCTGCACTGTACTGCAACAGTCATCAATTGCAAGAGAATGATTGATTGAGCCGCGACACAAAGAAGAGCAGTGACATTTACGCCACGTTAGACGTGGTACAAGACGGAGCTGTGCTCTTCCTCCCTGGCCCAGTGTTGCATTCTTCGGGGGGAAAATGATTCGTTTTGTGAAGGAAACACGCCTTGTGAAAAAGCACACCACACGACAAGACGGGTCAAAGCACTTTGCCATTTTCTTGCTGCTTTTGTCGCTTCATAATGCAATGTGTCGGTGCAATACTGAATGAGTTCATCTTCGCATCCAAGCAAGGATTAAATGTTTGTTATATTCATAAGTTAGGGTTACTTTTCATTGTAAAAAAAATTAATTCAGGATTGAACCAAGTAAACAACAATTTAAATAATATTAAATAATGTGATGAAACATGAATGTTTAATACTATCGTGATCTTGAAGATGAAGTAACCTGACTCGTGTTTGATTTTGATGAAATTGGTTATTAAAGTATTGTAGTGTTGTTAGGGTCGCGGCTTGAGGTGTGCGGGTCAAGTAGCTAACGAGCCAGGTGAAAACTCACCTGTTGAGGTGACTGCAGAACAATGCTAGCCGGGGCCAGGTGTGTCGGTACCTGGCTACCTGAGACTGCTGTCTGACTGACAATAGCGCAGCCCTCGGTGGGGACACACCAGCACCCAGATAACATTGTTGATGTCACGAGACAATTTGCCTTGCGTGTTCGTGGTAATCTCTGTTTTGATACAATTCTACCCGTGAATGTATTGTAATTGTGGTCACGCGATAGCTGTCTGTGGTGAAAAGAGAAAAGAATTGGTGATACATCGAGTAGGTGAGATGTTGATGGAAAGGTCAGGTGGATAATGCAAAAGGTGTTGGGTTAAGAATGTTACAAAACAGTATTAGGTTGGGGATGTTTTGAGATGATATTGGTGAAGAATGTAGGTGATGGCATTGGGTGTAGAATATCAGATGAAAGTATTGGGATAGAGACAATGTTGGGATAAGGTATAGGTCACAGAATGTTTTGGGTAGATAATATTGGATGAAGTGTAAGGTTGGAGAATTCATTGGTCAGACAATGTTAAAAAATATTGGGTAGAGAATGTCAGAAATTATATGGCAAAGAAAATTTAAGAATGTATTGGTAAATCAATATCATAAGAAGGGGTTTAATGGTATTGTTGCGGTGGGATATTGAAAGGAAGTTATATTTGCAGGGTTTTGTGGGGACTGGGCCATTCATACATAGAAAAATGAAAGTGCGCAGTCAAATTTGAAACCTGTGCCTCTTTGGCGCTGGTTTCAAATTTGTCTGCAATTTCATATGTATGTATATATATTATAACGAGCAAAACTGAAACATGGTTGGGACAAGGGCCACCACAAAGCAAGCATATAGTCTATAATCCCAGATACCTGTCTTTCTAAAGTGAGCCCTGTATTTGTATAAATGGAATTGGAATGCCAAAAAATGGGTTTGCTATAAAATGACAGAAGGCTTTCGGCAGATAATAATAATACAGGATGTTGAATGTCAAAAACAGGATAGTAATTTTGAATATTTATGATGTTAAGAAAATTAGCAAAATGAGTACAATCTGTCCCTTCTGTGTCTGGCACCGCGCAGTAACCTGAAACGGTGGTCATCTGTTGCTGTTTGATACTGTTGATCCTGCGGACCTGTCCGGCTGTCCGACTGGACAAGGCCTGCTGTGTGAGCCGCCAGCGTGCAGCAACAATCAGTGTTCTGAGACTGACCTGAGGGACAGCCTGTAATACGATCCCTCCACACACATTAGTTGATGAGCTTGTTGACGGCCAAATGGGCCAAGTGTTCCTGTTGCAACTCTTCAAAGGTCATGCAAGTTTAACTGGGCAAATAAGTTTGATTTACTGAAGCCAAAATTGTTGTAAACTGTACACACGGATTACTTTAGAAAGACCGGTGTGTGTGTCCATGGCCTGTCTGTTTAGATTTCTAGTGCGCCTTAGATGCCAACCCTGTTTTATTATCGTTTATATACATAGAGGCGCAGGTTTCAAATTCGACTGCAATTTCATTTTTCTATATGCGCGAATGACGCAATGGCGTGGTCCAACAAAACCAGTGACATTACAAAGATTTTTTTTATTAAGCTTTGTTTCTTTGTTATATTCATGAATTCAAAAGATTACTTATTACCAATATTTTGTTTAAATAATACACACAGATCTGTATGTGACAAGTTGATAATTGTATAAATGGTGGAATATTTTATAAAATTGTAAAATATTACATAAAATAGTAGTATGTTACATAAAATGGTCTCGTGTTACTTTAAATGGTGGCACATAACCTAACATGGTGATACATTATCTAAAATTGTGCATTACATAAATGTTTGTAAATTACTTACACGGTACATTACATATAATTACATAAATGTTTGTAAATTACTTACACGGTACATTACATATATGATTTTTACTTGTATTTATATCTGATTGTTGGGCCAAGAATTATAAATTTGATATAATTTCATTCTAAAAATGTCTGAAGAATTTTAATACAAAAACATTAATGAGCTTTGTTAAGATTGTGTTGATCAAAATTAAAAGATGTCTTTGTTTGCTTTGTGATAGAGTGTGACAGTTGATTAACGGAGTGTGGAATAGGATGAAAGTGCAATCATTTCTCTCATAGCATGGTGTTGGTATGTTGCACTTTAATCATTAGACCGGCTATTTTATCAGGTTTTCGGTTACAACATGGCAATTTGCCCTAATTTATGAGCTTTACCCATCATATCCAGTCATCCAGAACAATATGATAACCTAAACCACAATGAAGCAAAAAAGTGGAACCCAGAAAAATGTGCGTGAAAATTCACAGAAGTGTGAAATGGGAGAAGCCCTGAGTAGCTTGGTGTGCGGCGCTGGCTAGGAGGTGTGTGGACAATTAGGTGGCCGTGAGGGAGGAGGGGGACGGGGTGATTCACGCCCTCCCTCCCCACACTCGGCCTGTAGGCTACCGATGCCGAGGAGGAGGCCAGATGGCTGGATGGACCCTGCATAAATCATTGCCTTGATTGTGCTAGCTACAACTCCAAGGAGGACACTACACAATTGGATGCTCCCAAGGGTCGGGGCGCTTTTTGCATCTCAATGAGCGGAGGCTTGCTAGACAAAGAGAGGGGCCAGGCGAAAAAATTTATTCTGCAAACTTTACAGAACAATTGAATCAAGATGGGGATGAGGCTAGATGCATCTTAATGAGAAACTTCATAACAAATGTCTTTTTTTACGCAAGTTTTTTTCTTTGTCTCTTACGATAATTTCTTCTCCTTGGAAACTTTCTTACTGCGGGTAGAATTTTTTGGAAAGCAATAATATTTATTTTAATTAATTACTTTTTTTAAAAAGCTTTTTAAAAAAATATATATAATTTGGTCATTGCAATGCATTTGTTAAGAAACATTGATTCTAATGTTTTACTGAGAAAGCTGTTTTTGATAATGACTAAAGTTGAGTGTACCCTGAAGCTGTATGTTGACTTTAGAAGATGGAAAGCCTCAAGTTTTAGAAGTTGGAATTATAATGAATTTAGATATATATTGATTACAGCTTCATGGATGCTGAATAGCATTATGCAAAAATAAAAAAATCTTATGGTTCTAATAACATCTCTTATCAATTTAGGGTAGATAGCTAGGTAATTTATTTTTTTCATTAAAATATATTTTTTTCTTTTATCAAATTTGGATCAGATAAAATGGTTTGCAGCAGTAATAGATTACATAGGTATGTTGTTTTTTTTGTCATGATGATAAAAAAGTTTTAAGAGTCGGCACCTATTTTGGGGGCTAGGTCGGATAATCGGAACCATAACACTTTTTATTTGGCCTAAGGTAGTCTTCATCAGGTGAAGGAGCAAGCATATGTCCCGAAACATCGTGAACTTACGAACAAACCAGAAGTTGACATCCAAGAAATCTTGAACTATGTACAATCACTTCTGAATGTTCCTAAAAGAATTCATCTATATCAACTTTTTAAAATGTACAACCTGGAGAAAAGTTTTTAACATACTGTGTAGTTTTTACATTAAAAATTAACTAATGATATTAAAGTCTCTCGGAGGCTTAAGAACAACTTGAGTTTCAGCTGTGTTTGGTGTGAACACTTGAAGGAGTACTTCATCTTCATTGTATTAACCCTTATAGTGCTGAGTTGATTTTAAAACTCTGATCGCCTTTTGCTTTTAAAACCCTATCCTGCGATAATTTGTTTAAAAGAGCTCCTGTTGGAGCTCTTTCAAACAAATTACCACAAAATAGGTTTTCAATAGCCTGTTTCAGTTGGAACTTGAAAACTAAGTTGAGCAAATGTTGTGTTCAGCACTTTAAGGGTTAACCCTGACAGTGCTCAACCTGTCTATATTAATGTTCAAATTAAAACTTAAAAAGCCTTTTGGAAACCTATCCTGTAGCATTAAACGAATTACAACCAGATAGGTTTTCAAAAGCCTGTTGTAATTTGTTTAAGAGCTACAGGATAGGTTTTCAACAGCGTAAGGTGGTCACAATGTAAAGTTTCAATCACTTTTTAACCACTTTCATGCCATTGGAAAAAAAGTGTTTTATAACAAAATTGCATGTGCTAAAAACTATTTTTAAATTTTTAAATTTTAGGAAATTATTAATTACTTATGTCCTCATTTTATCTAATGCATAATGATGTAACTCTGTGATTGAATCTTCATCTTAGTTGACTTGCAAGTGTGGCTGTTGAGTGAAGTGTTGGTCTGAGGCTGACCCCGAGAGGAGGTCTGGGAGGGTCCCCGGAGGGGCCACGCTGACCCCACAAGGAAGCAACACAATAGCAGGGTCTGAAATAGCCTGTTACCGACACTCAAGTGCTTGTTGTTTCAAGACATGATGTAAACTGCAAGGGTCACTCATTGAGTGACCACCTGTCAAATGACCTCTCATTCTCCCTAGGATAATTAAATAAGAAAGTCCCCTCTCGCGGGGACAAACTTCTATTGACCGGTTACAGCCTCTTGGTCACGTTTCAAAAATCTGTCTTATTGCATTAAGAACTTGAGATGCATTCTTGGCATGATTGATAATAGAAATGAGATTAATACTTTGTATCTTGTTGCTAATCAAGACCAAATTAGGTTATTTCTTGATAAATGTCCAAATTGAGAATTATGAATGGGACTGGAGAACTTTGGACTTTAATTTATTTCAAATTGATGAGAAAATAGTTTCTAAACTTAAACCATGCAGTGAAAAATTCAAATCTAGTTTACTAAAAAATTAATAAACCTTTTCTTTTTTAAATAAACTAAACAAATAATGTTATAAACTTCTATTGATATTTTTAAATAAGTATTAATATTATTTTCTGCAAATTTCTGTATATTTTTAACCAATCACTTATATCAAATGTATTTGATAAAATCGCTTATTATAATCATACAATTTATTTTTGCAGAAAATCTGCAATCATCCATTGACAAGCAATGGAGATATAACTCTAGTTGCAACTCAATGTTTTCAAAGACATGTACCTGTGTATCTCTTAACCCTTAAAGTGTCGAGTTGATTTCAGCCAGTCATAAAACTAGGACCACCTTGTGCGGTTAAAAAGCTATCCTGTAATAATTTGTTTAAAAGAGCTCCTGCAGGAGCTCTTTTAAACAAATTACCACAGGACAGGTTTTCAACAGCCTGTTTTAGTTGAAATTGAGCAAATGTTGTGCTCAGCAATTTTATGATCTGTGTACAGCAGTTGAACACCTGTCCATTAATTGTTTTGACATTTATGT
>JAULCD010256110.1:0-10259 GCA_032361085.1 Calliostoma canaliculatum
TAAATCAATGCGAGGTTTATTTTGTTATTTTTGTCGCGAGAAAAATATATTTGTGAATATGATCAAATTTAAAAACAAGTTTAGTACCATACATCAAACTCACCCTGCTTGACACAAGCAATAAGCGTAGGATATCTCCGTGGGTCTGCTGGCTCTTCGTCTTCCTCTACTTCGGTGTCGGTGGCATTTACTCGATTTAGCAGTAGTGTTGGCAGCGCCAATGATCAGGGTAGTGAATGGAAATATCACTCGCCGAAGTACTTGAAACCTTACTGTTTACGAAATTACGTTTGATGGACAGATCTGATTGTTTTAGAAAAAAACAGTGATAAATCATCGAGTAGATCGGACAGCTTCGCTCGCCGTTTCTGCGAACCGCCATTGTTGTTCAATGTTTGTCTTAGGAAGTGACGGCAGGGTCACGACCTTGAAAGGGGCGTGGCTAAGTGGTCTGTGCGGAGAGGTTAATTCCTACCGAAATCAATTTAATATTGAAGGGTTAAGCTTTTAATCCTGAATACTTATTTCTTTCTTTGTTGAACTAACAAAAATGAATGTTTGTGATTAAACAAAAATTCTCCGTTTTAAAACTATGACAATACACTTTTTTGTGTAAATGGTCATGTGTGCATTCTCAAAATGATTGTGTTCAAAGTTATTGTGGTGATTAGGTTATGCATTTGCGACAGGAATGCTTTTGACAGTATCAGATACAGCATGATATTGACCAAGTAGTTACTGCAATACGTGGTGTTTACATGACATTTGAGACTTCCATAGGTACCCTGTAAGCTTTAAATCAAAAACGTAGCTCAGCCAAATGTTTAATTGTGCACAAAACAAGGCATAAAGTCAATTTGAGGTTATGTCAGTTTTTGCAATCATGAGGACGTACACAACAGAATATATTTTCAACAGCTTTATGTTGGGCACAGATATAGCAAACCTAACATGTGAAATTAATATGATATAATCAACACCCATGACGACAAATGTCATCAGCACCATGCTAATTAAAGGTAGCAACAAAGAAAAAGCAAAGGTGAATACTGGTAGAAAGCACTTAGCCACATGTATTACTCACGATGTGTACTTTGTGTAGTTTTAGGGATTACAAGTTTGTTTTGTATGTTACCTGAGTATCGGCATACAAAGTCATCATATCCCTTACATAATTAGTCACTCGACAGAAGATTTTGATTCACAAATGCCAAATGTTTTTAAATTTTGCACTTTTCAAAGAACAAACAATGCCAGTTTTAATTTTCGCACCCACTTTCAATTTGTCCTAAGATCTCTTTGAGGAACAGGGCTCTTGATATTTTTAGTTGAGTTGAAAGCGTTTCACGGTGTTACTTGTTTATATTTTCTGTCTAATACAAATGACCTACATTGTTACGCTTTCATCTTGCTCGTCACACAGCTGTTGAGAAAATGTGAACACACGACTATTTCCCTCGCACTTAAATGTTTTAAGTGACAGTTGTGATGGATGGATTTGTAAATAGAAACGTTTATTTTTGTTTACCTTTTTCTGTACAACGGTCAGATTTCAAAATAAGTATTTTTCCTTAAGTGACACTAAATTTTTTTTAGTACTTTTCAGGGAAAGTACATGAAAACCGAACTTGTTCGAACTTTTATAAGATCATAATTGGCATAAAAGTACATTTGTGACAGGTGTGATGGATGGATTTGTAAATTAAAACGTGTATTTTTTTGTTATTATCTTTTTTCGTAGAACGGTCAGATTTCAAAATAAGTATTGTTCCTTAAGTGATACTAATTTAGTTAGTACTTTTGAAGAAAAGTACATGAAAACCGAAATTGTTCAAACTTTTATAACCTTTTTAATAAAATATAATTTAGTACATTTTTAAACATTTCTGTAGCACTGCTCATCAACTAAAATTTCAATATTCAAACTGTATTTAAATTCAAATTCCAATCGCTCAATAGTTAAATCTTTAAATCTTTCAAATTTACATTATTTTTCTAAATACTAAAACCATCTCGCCGTTAATGGCTGTAATAACGCCCAAACGGCGTAAAACAATAACTCACTCACTCTCCTCTCTGTGGGTAGTCAATTAGTACATTTTTCATTAAACACAAACGTTTCTTTGAAGTTAAAATGAGGAGTGTAAATACCAGCACAATGAAACCTAGACATGTTGACCTTAACCCTTACCGTATTTTCGTGAGCCGCTTGGAGAGACAGGCGGTGATGTTGAGTTAGGCACTAACTGCGATAGGCAAATGTCTTAAAAATTCCGGGGTACGCTACTGAGAACAACTTCTCCAAAACTATGCCGCACGGTAAGGGTTAATTAATGCTGACTGCCTGCCGTCAACAGGCTATGGTTAATTCAAGTATGATGATAGATGGAAATGTCCAGATACATGAATTTGGTGAATTCGGATCAATATCTTCTTATTAAAATAGATTTGCTTTAAAAATACATGTTTGCAACCGGGAAAACCGTAATATATGCACATGCAGTTGGCACAGTCATTATTAAATAATGATGAATAAGAAAAACCAAATCAGCTGAGACATTGCTATACTCAAACGAAGTGCAATGAGGTCATATTGTACTGCAAGCTTAACATTCAAATCAATCAAATATCCATTAGCTTTCATCGTAATATCAAACTGCAATTACTAATTACGATAAGTGATTTCTTTGAGTGATTAAGAAATTTTTGAAAGTGTAATTGAACCTTTAACTTGTCTGAAAACATGTACGAAACAATCATGTCAGACGGTAATTTAACGAAATTAGTTTCCAAATGAAGGCGAAAATAAAACAACTTGTCTTTTTAGGAAAGTGTACAAAGTATTTTCGTTCTCTGGTATATGTCAGATTTTTACTGATAAAATATTACTAGGACCGGTAAATTGTAAGTGTGTCGGTCCCTTTGTCCGGTAGAAATACCACTTGCAATAATCAAGTCAATTCGTGGATTATATTTTTTATCATACTGTTCCAAATTTGAGAACCTATAGTATAAATAAAGTGTGAGCTAAGAAACATGACTTGGTTCTTTGAACTACGTTTCACCCCTCTACCGGGGAGTGAAACGTAGTGCAAAGGACCAAGCTATGTTTCCTAACTATCTGTTGATATCAGCAGTGTTTCAGCAGATTGAAGATTTAGTTAGATTAAGTTGTAACTTACTATGGTGACAGCAGAAAATGAGTAGGACCGGTGTTCTTTAAGATAGACGGTCCCTGTGACCAGGTTTGTAAACTGCCAACGGAAACACTGCAAAAGTTAATATTGTTCTTTCTAAAGTAAACACACATGATCATGATCAATCTATAATTACGAGGTATGTTATGTATACTGTTTGTTTCACTACCGTGATCTTATGAATATACAAAAGATATAACTTGTGAAAAAAAATGACTAAACTTCACTACGGCTTTAAACTGTTTGATTGTGATACTTGTGTGCTTGTCATTTATTTTAACTACTGTATTTCAATGCAAATTGTGTCTTTTCATATCAAATGAACACCAACATCATTAAAATTAATTATTAATTATCTACTGTTTCATTACATCTTGTGTAATATATTGTATTTGTGATTGCTATTTTTATACAATTTATAAGCTCATAAAGCATCTTATTGTGAACATTGGTCACACAAAACAACACAATTATTTTCTTAACAAACCATGTTTGTATCAATCGTGCATGTGATAAAGGAGGGGTATCTGAAGTGTTTTGTCAGCTTTAGGTCATTGTATAGCATTATCACCATATTGTCTGATCAGCGATTGGACTGCACACTAATGCATCGCCACGGGACATGTAGAACTTGTAACACGTTCGGCGTAACGAATGTTCACACTTGTAACTGAGGTTCCTGTTAAGCAATGTAACAAAAATATTCTGGTTCTTTGTATAATTTGTTGCTAACATTTTGTTTCAACAGCAATTGAATGTATTCAGAGGCAAATATTTTTTTAATTTGAAATACTATACACCGATGACGCCAAGGTAGGTATTAATGTGCCTACTCCAGTGACAACCTAAACGGGCTTTGCAATCATTTTTAAATCTTAACTAAAAATATTAAATTTTTCTCCACGTTAAATCATAGTTTGTTATTTACTCTTTGAATGCGACAAAGATATATTCTATTCATGCATACTGATTTGCTTGTGTCTTCACACGGAGATTAAAATATTGAACGTAAAGGTTGTTTTGTGTTTAAATAACTTACTATTTACTAACTGTAGGGTCAGGGTCAACATAAAAGGTCCGACTATTCCAGTTTTGTTAGCGATATCATAAATTGTGATTTACATGGATGGACACGCTTATAGAACCTATGTACATACATGTATACGAGAAGATGTCAAAATGTTTTGAGCCTTAGGCATTTTTCATATCCAGGTTCCACAACCGATGGTGCGACATTGAATCTTAGGGTGTATCTGAAGCCAGATATACGTTTTGGCATCCTACTCTCAGAAGTTATTGAACAGTTCACATCGAAAGAATAAGACTCGTATAGAGCAGTCAGTAAGTTTTTAGTGCCGGAAGGAAACTCGGCGAAGCACATTGAAGAAAGGCTTTCATCAGTTTATGGGAAGTCTTCATCTGCTGCAATTAAACGGTGGGTCAATGAATTTTAGCAAAGGAGAGAGAGTGACTTGAAGATAACACCCGTCCAGGTCGCCCAATAACAAGCACTAGTCAGTAAAACATTGACATGGTGCATAGACTTGTGATGAACAATCGTCGAATCACACTCCATGAGTTAGAGGAGACCACAGGCATTTCACACGGATCCATCGTGGCAATTCTTCATGAACATATCAGCATGTCTAAGGTGTGCGCAGGATGGGTGCCAAGAATGCTTACAGACGAAATGAAGCAAACAAGGGTCACCATCAGCAACTTCATGCTAACAAGATACAAACAGAATCCAGACGATCTTCACTTTAGGCTAGTAACCTGTGATGAAACATGGATCCACCACTATGACCCTGAGCGCCAATAATATAATCCATGGAATGAAAACATGCCACTTCTTCCTAAACCAATCTCCAGATCAGTGCGGAGAAAAGGGCGACAGTATTCTGGAATAGCAAAGGTGTCATCCACATAGACTACTTATCTCATGGAAGAACAATGAACGGGGAATATTACGCTAACTTGTTGAGGCAAGTGCAAAAGTCAATCAAGGAGAAGCGCGGGGCAAGATCAGACGTGGTATTCTTCTGGATCAGGACAATGCTCCAGTACACACCTCTCGTGTTGCAACCGCTGCTGTCCAGGAATGTGGGTTCGAAATTTAGCCGCATCCACCTACTTTCCAGACCTGACACCAAGTGATTACCATCTGTTCCTAAATCTAAAAAAACATGTGCGTGGTCGGAGATTTCAGGATGATAAAGAGCTTATTGCTGCTGTTGAGGCTTGGTTTGAGGACCACAATGGCGCCTTCCATTAGTGACTGGCAGAACAGATGGGACAAGTGTATTGACTCACAAGGGGACTATGTTGAAAAATAAATGTTGTTCATATCCATACTCTGTTTTTTGTCTTTGCAGGGTTTAAAACATTTTGATATCCTCTCGTATGTCAGGTGTTTGCCACTTTTTTAAAAAGATACTACAGATATAAACAGACAGACTAAGACAATGTTTAAGCGATGCACAACGTACGTATCTTTGCAGATTTTGCTTTACCACTTCACTGATCGTGTCGATATTATGTATACATTTTGGGGGAATCATTTTCTTTAAATTTTAGTTTAAAAAGACTTTGGCATTTGTAATTTAAATAAACGTCATCAAATTTTTTTCTGGAGGGTATGGAGAGGGGTAGTTGTTATTTTCACACAGCTTAGAATGATTTTGTAAGTTATTTTCTGTTGGGTTTATTGCTGTACTAGTTGCTAAGAACCTGGCACCACTACGCTTTTAGTTTTCATTGGAAAAAAGGTGTTGGTTCTGATTCCGCGCCTATTCCATTATTTTATTGATATCATCAGGACAATGTCTAATGGCACATCAAATCGTTACTAGATTTTAAATTATATTATTTCAATAAATATGAGTCCTCTGTTGTGGATATTTTATAATAGTTATCTCTTGTTTATCTAATTAAAAAAATATGTCCTAAAAGCAAATCAAATCAGTTTAATTTTTCCGATTTCGTTCAGTAATTGCATCTTGCAGAAGACCAGAAAGCTGAGATTGATCAAAATAGCATGCAAAATTAAGCTACAAATTAGAATAATGAAATTGAAACAAATATACTGCACAGTTAGGTTTGTTCATTCAATGACACGGTGACCTGTTAATCACGTATGCCCTCATAATGACCCTGTCTGACAACGTACGACTAAAATCAGTTTCAATTCAAAATTATTGTGACCATGGAAGAAATACATTTATATTTGCACTAAATTGCCTATTCAAATAGGACTTGTGGCGTGGAGGTAGTGTCTGGTCGAGAACCAGTAGATGCAGGTTAATTCCCCGACCGCATCAGACAAATTATCTTTCTGAAAATGTTATCCGGCCTCCGTGGGTTTGAGGTAGCATCCGAGTCAAGAAAACACGGAGTAATTCCTTGACCCCGTCGAATACATGACTTTTAAAGGGTGTACTTTTCAGTTGTGGTATTGTGCAAAGACTGGTCGGCCTAGGGTCAGTGTAATGTGTCTGAGTGGAATATTTATCGTAAATGTCGCACACTATTTCGGGGAACAAACACAATATATTTGGTAAAAATCAGAAATTGTACATGCAGACATAGCGAAACGAAAATCTATCTTATGTGAACTAATTGTTTGATTACAGTAAACTCAATTGAAGGTACTGTCAATTTCCTTCCCATTCCGATTTTAGTAATTTCACTCGACTTCTCTTCTTTAATTTAGTGTCATGTCATTTTAAGTGTTAGACACTTAGCGAACACCCAAATAATTTATTGATTTAAGACAAAGGATATTGCCAGTTCTTGAGTTTTGAAATGGCTTGTTTATATTTTCTAAACAGTTTAGAAGGTAAGATTTGTTGTTTTATTAACTTGTACCTCCTTCATGTAATGCAGTAAAATCGAGCTGATTCAAAATGTGCCAAGATATTTGATTCGCTGTGCTCCGTGTCTCAACACGTATCCCGTTTTGATGGAGGTTGCCTGACAGAATTTTCTGATAGAAGAGACTGATACTTTTTAGCTCTTGGTGTCAATGATCTATAAAAAGTTAAAAATACACGAATCTTAATAAATAATTTTGCCAAAAGAAATATGTATTTAAACAAATCCTGTATTTTTGGTAATTTTTATATTTACAGGAGTTTCTTTAGACTGCGCCATTGCAATATTCACGCATAGAAAAATGAAATTGTACAGTCAATTTGACACCTGCGCCTCTGTTAACTGTGCAATTTCATATATACACAAAGAAAAATGTATCGCAACGCCCAGATATGTAAACTGTAGTGAGATGATGAGATGCATGTCGAGCACGTGTTCGGAACATGGAAAGCATGTACCCCTTGCAACGTGAAACTAATGTTTTGGAGATCTGTCACTGTACTGAGTAAATGTTACAAGTCATTGTTCCTTTTGTCAGAATTTAGTAATGAGTCCTCGACAACTCAGTACGGAAAAAGATGGCATGTTATTGGCATAAGCAATGTGGTATGTCAATGAGAGAGATTGCATTGTCTTGAAAAGGGAGTGGCTACTTCACCGTCGCATATGCTTACAGAACTGTATGTAATCGACTTAAAGATGCTGGATATCATGCCAGAAAACCTATGAGAATACCTCTGTTGTCACATGGACACAATGCAGCTCGATTGTCGAAAACATAAACACTAGAATACTGCCGCATTGCGAAAAATCCATCGGTCTGACGAGGGTTGCTTTCTGTTGTTCTTGTGTTTGGCGACGTATTAACATGGCATATGCGGAGAGGAATAGTCTGGAACAAGTTTCATTTGGCGGCGGCTTTGTTATGAGCTGGGGTTGCTTGTCACTTGTAACAGTGAGACGTAAACTTCGTGAGAGGGAACCACCACTGCAGAATGTTGATGAATTGGAACAGACGCTACACCAAGAGTGGAACATTCTTACACAGGAACAAATCAGACTAGTCATTAGGTAAACGAGGAGGGGGTTGATCAGGTGATTCAAGCTGGATGAGGTTCCACCAGATACTGACCATGTCCACTGTTTTGCAAACTCGATGAACTTCCCGAGGATGACATGAATTGAAATTAACTTATGAATTTAGATAAACCTGTTATAGCCACATTTTTTCATAATGGATATTTTTAATTTTTAGGGCTCTTTTTGGTAACATGAACACATTATGATCTTTACAGACAAGTGCATTCCACCTCTTATTGTTCAATATTTGCTCTACAAAGAACACCAAGACACCATTGGTTTGGACACGTAATGTAGCACGCATCAAATGAATCAAACACCAGCAGTATTATCAAATCGCGATAATTTTTCCTCTGTGTTTATATAACTGAAACGTGGTTGGGAACAAGGGCGAACTACAAACTGAAACGTGGTTGGGAACAAGGGCGACCTACAAAACAAGCAGACGGTACACACATGTGTCTGTCTGAAGTAAACCCTGAATTATCTTATGTTTCCTCCTTGTAGTGTTTGTGAAGGCCGGGTGCTATTTGTGGAGCAGGACATGCTTACTTTGCCACAAAAACCTTATCTCAAGTACTGACTGGTGGTGATCTGTGCATGTAGCTTTAAACGTTACCAAATGCTAAACATTAAACGTACTGAAATGTTCACTGAGTATTGTGGATACTAAGGGAAACCTACAATGACCCGGAGGAACGAACGGAAGTTCCAAGCCATATGCGAGACAATTACAGCATGGACTAAATAGTTAATTCCCTTTCGGAGTGGTCGATAAGTCTGATAGGGAGACAGTTAATAGTATGCACTAGATTGTAAGTGACAGCTGTCAAGGATAATTTAAGGAAAGGTTGCCAAGTGTGTCTAGTCAATAATAAGCAGGTAATACAACTGTGATTGGGTGTTTTAAATTTTAATACAATAAGTTTTAAAATTAAAACATTTTAATTATTAATTAGAAAATATTATCCTCAAGACATCTGTAGTTTTATGTTAAACTCTGCATGTGCAAAACGAGGTATTTTAGTTGACTAATTTATGTTTTAAATATTTATATTGCATCTTAACATATACTCGTACATTTCTTAATTGATGAAAACTGTACACATCAATGTATTTAGATGTGTCGATCTTCATTGATAAAGATACGCGATAAAACAGATTTAGTCGATTTGATCACGTGCCATAAACTACAAATTATACCTGTTTGTGTGATAATGTCAGTCACATGAACAGTGCCCCCCTTAAGCTCCGAATTATTTGCAGTGTTATATCCAGGCACCAGATGTTTGATATTGTCACGTAAATAAATTAACCCTTTGAGTGCCAAACTGATTTTAACCCTTACCCTGCGGCTCAGAAAAATTATCTACTATCTACTAGTAGCCTGACCCGGATATTTCCATAAGCCGCTTGGAGACACAGGCGGTGATGTTGAGTTGAGGCACTAATTGGGATAGGGAAATCCCTTAAATCCTGGGATACGCCACTGAGAACAACTTTTCCAAAACTATACCGCATGGTAAGGGTCTACCAGTGACTACCAAGTGCTGTTAAAAATCTACCGTGTGACAGTTTGTTTAAAGGAGCTCCACTGTTATTTCTTTAACTTAACCATCTGCCAACTATGTAAATTATATGTCCTTCATTATGATGCCAGAATACTTGTATTTGTTTCAATAGACTTACCTCCACTACTCTCAAATGTCAGTTCCTCTCCCTAGCTGTTTTGTACTCACTTTAACAGTCCATCAAAATTAAACGAGTGTTCACTTAACTGTTGTTAGGTAAAACAGTAAGAAGTTAAAGAGTAATTTGTTATATGTGTTTCCCTATTAAACCTTTAAAACGTATACACACAAACAAACGATAATGCAAATAATTGCGCAGTTTGATTCAACGTCTACTACAAACTGACCTACAGCAGAAAAGTAAAGACAATGAAGAGTTTTGATTAAACGCGTTGTGTCTAGACCCCCCCTCTCCTCAGAGTTACTTACACCGAGTATCTGACATCACAGTGTGAACCTCATTGGTTGCAACTGTCTTCTGTGACAAGTTAATTGATTCTCCAGACGTGTAGAACAGAATGATTTGTGGATAAAAGTA
>JAULCD010256221.1:0-10259 GCA_032361085.1 Calliostoma canaliculatum
AGCTCCTACAGGAGCTCTTTTAAACAAATTACCACAGGATTAGTTTTTAACAGCAGAAGGTGGTCATGTTTTAAGACTGCCTGAAATCCACTCACCACTTTAAAGGTTTCAATTTGATATCAAGTTTATAAAAATTTCATAAAAAAATTAAAAATCCGACTGACTGACCCTCAATTTTAAAGACATGTAATCGGAACCACAACATATATTTATTTTTTGGGGGCCTAATGTACATAGCAAATGTGAAATGTAAATGTGTACCATAATGAAGAATAGGACATGACTCAAAAATGTAAGATCACCGCGTGAATGTTGTAGGGCTAAAATCTAAGTTCATACGCTAATGCAGGGACGTCTGTCTGTCTGTCTGTCTGATGTTAGCCTAGAAAAATGTCATTAACACATTTGCAAAATTATTGATTAAGTGATTATATTTTAAGTTTTGAATGATGAATAGAATCTCACCCTCGTGTCTCTTGCCATCAAGTAAATCAAGAAGCGTGCAAATTCGGGTAAGATTTTTTGTTTTGTTCATGTCGATAACGTGAACATTTTCCAGCAACATGTTTAACATTAATTGAACTTTAACAAGCTAAAATGATTTCATAAACATTACCATGCCTTCCGGACATGAAAGAATTGCAAACCAAACTCCACTGTACATAGATTCATAAATGTGTTTATCACAAAGGCTCATCACAAATGTTGTTATTTTGTAATTTACAAGTAAATAACGGAACTTAAGGTTTACCTTAAACTAATTCGACACCTAGTAAAAAACACAATATTAATAAACAAATTATAATCAGCATACCCTTTTCCCATTCTTTGTCAGGGTTGAATTACATTCCCTTTATGTCATGTTTGATTCTTTTCAAACAAATTAACTCTGAGACATTAAACATGCTTTTAAAAGTCCAGAGAAGCCTATGATGAACAGCCTAGATTAGATTTGACTTTTCTTTAATTCGGTGTAATTTTTACTTATGGTTTGGTAAAGGAACCCTTGTAAGATGTTGTGAACAGATGGCTAAACAAAAAATGAATCACAGCTAACATTTCGATCAATAAAGTTCTTGCAAGTCGTTAACATTGTCTTGTTTCAAGATGAAACTTAAGACATATCAGTCTTACAAAATCTTATGTAGCTTGAACTAGGGTTAATTTGTTTTATAATGTTAGAGGACACAATATGATATATGAATCAAACACTGACATTGAAAATGAGCCACTAAAAGGAAATGCGTTTAATTCAAAGTGAGTGTGGGCAAGTGAGTGAGTTGGACTTTAAAACCGTTTTCAGCAGTAATATTGCAGCAAGCAGATTCACAGCGAGGGCCAACTTTAAATGTGACTTTGAAATACCTTAGAGTTTCGGCTTGTAGAGTGAATAATCGAAGCTGGTTCCTACCTTAACACATGCCAGGTCTGTAAGTTCTATGTAACAAACATAAATGAAGATGGATTGTTGTGTTATTTAATCATTCAGATGTATCTGGGATCCATCTTGAGGAAAAATCAATTTCCCTTGCTTTTGTTAACCAGACCACTTGTTGTTCATTATAAACATGTTACTTGTCATTCATGGCATGGTATTCACTGTATACTCAGTGCCTGTATCATACTCACTTTTAACGTTACATACTGACTCAATAAATTTATTCCTCAATGTTAATGCCCTAACTACGACATAAGTTAACTGTTGAAAAGTTATCCTGTGACAATTTGTTTAAAACGGCTCCTAGAGGAGCTCTTTTAAACACATTGTTACAGGATAATGTTTCAACAGCAAGCGAAAGTCACATTTAAAACTCATGTTACAATTGTTTAATCCACTTTTTAAAAGTATTAAACTTTAGTAGACATAGTGTACAGAACACTTGTTTTTACTGTCAATGACTTCACATGCAATACTATTTAATTCACAAAACTGTATAACATGATGCTAAAGTCAACATGTTTTATTTATGATTATTAAAATATCTGGCTATTCATCTTGTAGACAAATCGGTACTGTCTTAGTCAACCTTGCCTGAACACATCATTTTGTTAAAAATTATTTGTTTTGGTCTCTGATGACTCTCAGACTCTACTAAAACGCTTGGTTAATAAAACTTATTTGTAAAATGCATTACACTCATGTCATTAAATGTACTAGTTAACCAAGTAGTTGACTTGCTCTCATATACTTGTTATACACAATACATTTATAAAGCTAGTATTTCTAAGTTCAATATTAATCCATTCCGGTTTGTAAATTGTTGAAGACTCTACATGCAAGAAGTGGTAGTATAACATAATTACAACATAATATAACATAGTCACACATGATATCAGTTCATCAGACATCTTGCCTATTGTTATACCATTGTGTCATCACACGGGTCATGCAACATCATTGTTTTGGCTTACAGCAATCTAGTCACTATTTTCAGATTGTCTAATTATAAATATAACATATAGTGGTGCTCTGACCTACATTACGCCGCATGGTAAGGGTTAATTGTGAAGGCTGACACTTAATTTTAAGCAGCTTGCCCCAAAAAATGGAATTAACATTAACCCCTACTAAAAAAAACATCATATGTACGGTGATCGCAGGATGCCGTTGTAAGTGAACAAAGAATGCATAAAAATCAATTGCATTTCATGAAACTAAGTAGAATATACATGGGTTTTTTTACTTCCAGATGTATGTTGCACCAAACTATATTTAGTCAAAATATGTACACTTGTAAAAAATATTCTTGAGAGGCATTTATAACCTGGTGTTAAAATATATGAAAATACTATTATGGATGTCAATTCTTCTTTTATTATGGCGTACACAACGTTTCTGTGTTGTTTCTTGCCCCTTCGTCACTCGACGAAGGGGAAAGAAACAGCCCAGAAATGTTATGTATGCGATAATAAAAGAAGAATTTGACATCCATAATAGTTTTATTATATATTCCGATAATTGTTTCAAATTGTGTAACTGTGAATTCAAAATAATTAAAGATAATGCTGAACGTCAATTTGTCACTTGGCTAGGCGTGTGAAATGAAATAATCTCTAGTGTCAGGCAAATTTAAATGTCAAGTGTACAGTATTAAATGTAGTTTTATGTTGCGTAAAATAATAATCTCTCCGTGGATACTCTTCTGTTTGATAGACTGGAACAATAACCCCCTCTCTTTTTAACTCTTCCACAGATGTCCTTTGAGAGATAGATCAAAGCCGAGCAGCACAGCTCTGCCAGTAATCTGTCATCATCAGGTTTGATGGAGGAGTAGTTTGTCAGAGAAATACGGTCGTTTTTTAATCTTTGGTTTAATTCAAAATTTTAATAAATTTAAACCGTTGGCTTTTTATCAAAGAGCAAAATGAAAGAAAAAGAATAGAATGATTTTAATCTTACCCAAAAAAATATTTTACAAAAAAACGTAACAGCAAAACAAAAAATTATGCACAGAAGTGATACAAAGCATTGTGAAGAAACGTTGCTTCTCTCCCAATAAAGATCTATACCTTATGTAGCATCAATCTTAATGTGTTCCCATGTGAGTTTGATTTATTTTGATATCCAGTGTCAGCACCCTGAAATATATAGAACATCTAACTAGCGTGTCTTCTGATATCAAAACCCAAAACAAGCTAATAGAAGTTTAAAACTTAAAAAAAGACTTGCCGAGGAGTTTAAACTTGTATCAACGAGTGTTAGCATACGGCAGAAATAATTCATTTTAATATGTTTTAGTGAATTTTGTTGTTAGTGCTGTAAGCCGAAACAATGATGTTGCATGACTCTTGTGATGTCCTTTGATGACCATTGAGGCAAGGTGTCTTCGTTGCAATTAACTGATATCTTTTGTGACGCTATGTCCTAGGAAATATCGCTTGATGTCACACAAGCTTCCGTTGGAACCATTTTTGAATGATAAATAAAACACGTGAAACACTTTAATACTTAGTGTACCTCGCATGTAAAGTACTCAGTGTAATAAACATGTAATCTTTATGTGGGTATGTTTTATTATTATGTTATACTACCACTTCTTGCATGTAGAGTCTTCAACAATTTATATTGCACTTAGAAAAACTAGCTTATTAAATGTATTGCATATAACCAGTATATGAGAGCAAGTTAAACACTTGGTTAACTAGTACATTTAATTACATGAGTGGTAATACATTTTACAATTAAGTTTTATTAACCAAGCGTTTTAGAAGAGTCAGAGTCATCAGAGACGAAAACAATATTTTTTAACAAAATTATGTGGTCAGGCAAGGTTAACTAAGACGGTACCGATTTGTCTACAAGATGAATAGCCAGATATTTAAATAACCATAAATATAACATGTTGACTTTAGCATCATGTTATACAGTTCTGTAAATTGTTCTTGACAGTAACAACACGTGTTCTGTACACTATGTCTACTAAAGGTTAATACTTATAAGAGGATTAAACAATTGTAACATGAGTTTAAAATGTGACTTTTGTTTGCTGTTGAAACATTATCCTGTAATAATTTGTTTAAAAGAGCTCCTGTAGGAACTCTTTTAAACCAATTGTCATAGGATAACTTTTTAACAGTTTACGTATGTCGTAGCTAGGGGGCATTGATATTGAGTGATAAATATATTGAGTCAGTATGTAACGTAAAGAGTAAGTACGTTATCTAGGCACTTATTATACAGTGAATACCATGCCATGAATGACAATAGACATGCTTTTAATGAATAACACGTGAACAAGTTTTGTTAACAAAGGCAAGGGAAATCTATTTTTCCACAAGGTTGATCCCAGATACACCTGAATGATTAAATAGCACAACGATCCCTCTCCATGTTATGTTTGTTACATATAACTTACTGACCAGGCATGTGTTAAGGTAGGAACTAGCATCGATTATTCACACTACAAGCCGAAACTCTGAGGTATTTCAAAATCACATTTAAAGTTGGCCATGCTGTGAATCTGCTTGCTGCAAGATTAATGCTGAAAAAGGCTTTAAATTTCAACTTGGCCACAGACCTACTCATTAAAATTTAAGGCATTTTTTTTTTGTCGCTCATCTTTAATTGTCAGTCGTTGAGTCATATAGCACATTGCGTCTTTTAACATTAAAAACAAATTAACCCTGGCTCATGCTACGTAATATTTTTAAAGCTAATATGTCTTAAGTATCATCTCGAAACAAGACAAGTGAAATGTTACTTGCAAGAACTTTATTGAACAAAACTCTAGCTGTAGTTTATTTTCTGTTTATCCATCTGTTCAAAACGTCTTACGCAGCTTCCTTTGCCAAAACATAACTTAAATTACACCGAAGTAAAGAAAAAACTCAAATCTAATCTAGGCTGTATTTTATAGGCTTCTCTGGACTTCTAAAAGCATGCTTAATGTATCGGAGTAAATTTGTTTGAAAACAATCAAACATGACATAAAGGGAATGTAATTCAGCCCTGACAAAGAATGGATAGGGTACGCTGATTAGAATTTGTTTATTGATATTGTGTTTTCTTACCAAGTGTCAAATTAGTTTAAGGTAAACCTTATGTTCCGTGAATTACTTAATTACTCCGTAAATTACAAAATAATAACATTTGTGATGATCCTTTGTGATAAACACATTTATGAATCTCTGTACAGTGGAGTTTAGTTTTCACGTCTGGAAGGTATGGTAATGTTTTTTTAAGTCATTTTAGCTTGTTAAAGTCCAATTAATGTTAAACATGTTGTTGGAAAATGTTCATGTTATCGACATGAACAGATTTAATAATCTTACCCGAGTTTCCACGCTTTTGATTTACTTGATGGCAAGAGACACGAGGTTGAGATTCTATTCATCAGACAAAAGTCTTTACATTTCACATTTGCTGTGTAACATTGGGCCAAAAAATAAATGCTGTATTTCCGATTACATGTCTTTTAAATTTAGGGTCGGTCAGTCTGGATTTTTATTTCTTTTCTTGAATTTGTTTATTATTGATACCAAATTTTAACCTTTAAAGTGCTGAGTGGATTTCAGGCAGTCTTAAAACAATGACCACCTTGCGCTGTTGAAAACCTATCTGTGATAATTTGTTTAAAAGAGCCCCTGTGGAATTTGAAAACTAAAATGAGTAAATGTTGTGCTCAGGTTTTCAGATGCAATTGATGACTCAATGTTTGTGTGTGTGATTTTTTCATAATGATAATAAAAAAATTAGGGTCGGCACCTGTATTGTAGGCAAGGTCGGTAATCAGAACCACAACACTTTTTTATTTGGCCTTAGATATATTTGTGTGGCATTGTTTTTTTTGTGTTTTGTTCTTTAACACGTTGAATGCCGCCCCAGGAACTTATGTTGTTAAGTGTACATGTGTGTTATTTGCCATTAGTTTTCCTTGATTATAAAATATACTTGTATATAAACGCAAACCCAATTTAATGTTGTGAAGTAGCCTTCTGATTTTTTATATTGACAAGGATAACATGAGGATTCCTGCTCTGGAGAGTCTTTTCATCAGCTGCAGGAATGTTTACCAACGCTGGAGTGTACCCTTTTCAGCAATGATCAGATTTAGCAGTGACTGACATAGAGTTTGTTTAAATGTTTTAAAACACGTTATCTCTCCCCCAGTGTTGTCGGAGTCCGTTTTCAATTACCAGACAAGACCCATCAATTGTGAAACTGTGCTTGTTTAATACATTTGACGCTTGTAGTTTGCCTAAAGTGGACAAAGTACCTATCGATTTACCTGTAATTGCAAGCAAATGTGTTTGAGTTGCAGTTTGGATTGTAAGGTAAACTATTATTCTGTTATATTCTTGACTCTAGGATTCGGTTTACAAGTGGCAAACTTGTGGTTAACTTTTCACTTTCCACACGTGTGTTTTTTAAAGCAAAAAATACGAATTTCAAAACTAAAAAGGAGTTTGCACATTGTATAAAGTCGATCTGTGTTTTCTGCTGGGTTTTGTAATGTTTGATTTATAACTTTTTGTAGTTTGATTACGTGATGCAAATTGGATTTGCAATAACTTAATTCTTCACAAACATAAACAAGTTTTGTTTGAAAAAAATGCTTCATTTCATTTATTAAATTCTTAAATAAGTAACTTGAGTAAGTAATGCATTATAGTTAGGTAAAATTCTTAAATAAGTAACTCAAGTAAGTACTCATTATAGTTAGGTCTTAAGTAAACATACACGTAATCTAACGAGTTGTTCTGATTGACATTAATCACTTTAATCATTACTGTATTCTGGTTATGTGAAAACAAAATGTATCTATGTTAAATATTTGTTTCTTTGACAAATAGATTTGTTTATTGACCATTAAAAAAGAATATTACTGTATGTATACTTATCACTTACTTGCAAGAAGGTCACTTTGCTTTTGATGTTCATTGACTTTGCGAAGAATTAAACACATAATTATTTGTAGAACATATTTCATTGACACATAAAAAAGATTAACAGCAATTGAAAGATGAAAGAAATTGATTCATCAAAGCAATGAAGCCAAACAATATAAATGTTATGATTCCGATTACATTTTAAATTAAAATTTGCCCCCCCCCCCTCCCTAATATCAAATGTTCACCCTTAAAGGGCTCAGTGGATATCAGCCGGTCTTAAAAGTGACCACATTGTGCTGTTGACAACCTATTCTGTGGTAATTTGTTTAAAAGAGCTCAATAACGCCATTTTTAACAAATTACCACCAGATGGTTCTCAACAGCCTGTATCAGTTCAATTTGAAGACTAAAATGTTGTGCTCAACACTTTAAGGGTTAATACGATAAAAATAACGTTTTTACTTGCAGTAGATAAAAAAAATGTTATTTTTTGACACTATGATAATAAACAAGCTAAGGTCGGCCCCTATGTTATAGGCAAGGTCGGGTAATTGAAACCACAACATTTTTTGTTTGGCCTGACTATCTTGTTTAACCAGTCAAACATCAAAGACTTCAAGCAAAAGGTGAGACATCTAGATGCAAAGGACACAGTATAGTAGTGACAATGGGTTCAAAATATAAGCGTCAACGTCTTATGTGATTTGTTTTTTTCATTTTAAAAGAACAACCTTTTTTTTAAAACTGTTAAGTTCACAACATATATACCGCAGCCCTCAACATAGTGTATGTTTGTGTCAAAATGGATTTGCCTTTATTGGTAATAACATCAATAATGTGGTCTTTAATTCGTTTTTATCTAGAATAGTCATTGACTCTGGGATGATGTGTACTTGTACTTGAACAATAGCCTTAGCAAACTAAAATGTGTATATTCAAAGACATTACAGTCAAACTTGTGCGTATGTGAAAATGTTGGAGTTTATGTCTTGTCTCAGCGCACTATTTCCTCATAATAACTACAATAACTAATTACATTCTAAAATATAAAGCACAGTCGTTAAATTTAGATGTTTTATACTTGTGAAAGAAGGGTGTAGGGATAGTAGGGTGTAGGGGTGGGTAGTTGGGGGGTTGTATATGAATGTGGTTATTTTCCTGATACTCAAAGTATGTCAATATTCTGTGTAGGCATTTAGAAGTAGGTGTAGTTATAACATCTACAATTAGGTTAACATCTTCTTTAATTGTAAAGCACGATGTGTCTGGTGACGAGGAGGCAATGAGCCAAGAAACATTGTGCTTTGGAACTAACAAGTTGCTATATACGTGTTATGTTGTATGAAAGAAAGTCAATAAAAAGCGTTTATGTCTTAAGGTGTGCAACTTGAGAAATGTTCTCATTAATACCATATTTAAAATAGTCGAAGCGACTTTCAGAGTATCCACCTTGGTTTGTCAGAACTAATCAGAAAATAATGGTAAAAAAGGGACTAATAGTGTCGATTTAGACAATCCTGATGCAATAATCTATTGCCATGAGACTCTGGCTTCCATATTAACACATACCTTTGTTTAAATATATACATATGAGCTTCATGTATAAGTATATGTTACACACCACAATGTTTTCTAAAGAGTGTAATTATTACTGATTATACATCAATTTGTTTATTATTTGTGAGATTATGTAATACAAGAACGGCAAGCATTTGCCCCGAAACGCCATGAATTTACGAACAAACCAGAATTCAAGAAATCCGGAACTATGTACCACCACTTTAAGTGTCCCTAAAATAATTTCGTTGGTAAATTCTACCGGGAATTGCACGTTTCCATATTCTTCTTAGTTGAATATACATTTCGTGACACAAGTTCATAGAAAAGTTTTGGATATGTCATAAATAATCGTTATTTGCAAGATATTATGTTTTACAATTCCCAAACGAGTAAAAGCTGTTAAAACACGATCATTAGCATTTGTGAACGTCAACATAATTGCGTTTTGACATTTCAGGATGATGGTCTGCTTCCCATGAGAAATAAAACGTGGGCGAATAGAATATTTTTTTCGTTGCATGAAAAAGGTACAAATGGTTAACTTGAAATTGAATATTTGATTTGTTTTGAGTACGAATGCACATCAGATACTAACTAAATGTCTCACGAAAATATATACACTAGAAAAAATGTATAGGAATTATACAGCGGTTTTCCATTGGAAATCTCATCAAACTAATAGAAAACCGCTGAATAATTTATATACATTTTTTCCAGTGGTCATGACTTGAGGGTATAGTTCTACGACGTCTTTGTGAAACAGTACCTTGGAACATGAACTTATAATTTTCTTTTTTTATCAAAGTAATGAACTCTACAGCCCTTTTGACTTCTTCAGAATCACAAAAAGCCATAAACCACGTCAGTTATGTATTGCAATAACCTGACCTGGATATTTCCTTGAGCCGCACGGTAAGGGTTAAGACTGTGACCAGTGTTTCCGTTGGCTGTTTAAAAAACCGGCCACAGAGATCGCCTGTATAAAAAAAATACCGGCCCTACTCATTTTCTGTCGGTCACTATAGTAGGTTACAACTTATTGTCCAGACTAAACCTTAAATCTGCTTGAACACTGCTGATATCAACTGATAGCTGAGAAACATAGCTTGGTTCAGTGCACTACGTTTTACTCCCCGGCAGGAAAGTGAAACGTAGTGCAACGAACCAAGCTTTGTTTCTTGTTTCTTTTATCTTCTATTTATTTTAATTTATTAAAGATAATTTTATTTATCTTTTTATTTGCTTATTTTTGTTAGCTTATTTTTTATTTGCTTATTTGAAAACTTAGTTATTTTTTATTTATTTATTTATTTATTTATTTATTTATTTATTTATTTATTTATTTATTTATTTATTTATTTATTTAT
>JAULCD010256332.1:0-13857 GCA_032361085.1 Calliostoma canaliculatum
ATATCATGAACAAAACATCTTTTCATAAATTTATCGAAGTAATTTATGTTGTAGCATGAACAAGGTTCGAGACGGTCACGACTTGATGACAATTTTATTTTTAAATTTTGATGTCGCATGAATAAGTCGCAGGTCGTTTTTAAGAGATATTTTTGGAGGTAAAAAAGTGTGAGTTGTACGCGAGTATATACGGTATGTGCATACTGCATTTTTAGCAAACCAATCCCTTGAACATGCATGCTCAACGCAAGCATGCACGTGTAGCTCAGAACAGGTTGTGTTGGTAGTATTATGTTAACAAATGGTGTAGTGTATGAAATATGTCCTTATAGTTTAAAAAAACTTTACTTTGAAATGTGGAGTGCGACATTTAAGACGAGGTGTATATTTACACAAAAAATTCATTTAACTACATCTTTGTTTGTTTATTAGTTTTTTGTCACAGTGCTCGGGGAACCTCATCAAATAGCTGCAATGCCAAAGATGGCAATCCTTTTGGTCCGTTCTGGGACACATTTAATATCGACTTTGATCGGTCAGAGTTCTTTTCCCCACTGCACTATACAACAGGAAATGCCCACCAGATGAAACAGTGGCAGGACATGTAAGTATCAGAGAATTATCAGTAACTATTACATCTTTTGATCAGATAAAACCAGCTCATGTAAAATTAGATTATGCTGGCAGAGATGAAAGCAGGATTTTCAACAGATAGATGAGTGGGGTGAAAAGATGGTAGGGTGGTTGAAGATTTGGTTTGTGTTGTTAATGGGGACAGATAAACAACTTAATCATACAAAATTTATCTAGCCTGACTCGTACAGATAGCCTTTTTTTTTCTTGATCGACAGAAAAAGCATGCGAAACCAGACTTGGTTACTGCAGTAAACAAAGAAGAATAACTCTTCTTCCAGTGCAGGCGCAAGCGCACCATCCGCCTATGTCTGGTTGATCTCCTTTGGGAACATTCTGTGAAATTTGCTCTTGGTTAGGCAACTTTTGGGATCGTATATATTACTTGGGAAAGTTTCCTAGACTTTAGTTGGTTTTTAGACAATTAAATATGTCTGAATTTGCTGTTGAGTGCTGTTTTCATGATGAATGCAACCAAAGATATTCCCTGCAGTATCCACACATGCTGTTCCCTGACTGTGTTACTGTGTGTTGTGATATGCAACGTCACTGGATCAGCATATCCAAGTGCCTATGTGCATGTACTTTTAGTGCACCCCTGTGCTCCTGGTTTGGCACTGACGGTGATACAATTGGTGGCCAAGAGGACTGAGTCCCTCTCTGCTATCTCGTCTCATGTTTTTGGGTGCAAACCTGCAGCTGGACAGGTGTTAGTGTTGTACTCAGAGCACTCTAAACGCCTATGAGTCAGTGTACCCAAGAGCAACAGGGGTTGACGTTCTTCAGCACTCCAGTGCAGGCGCCTGATAGCCACTTAACTCCGGCCAGCATTACCTCCAAACAATCAGGCACCAGCGTATCCATACTTTAAGATTACGAATTCACCAGTGTTCGTGTTCACAAATGCTCTTGGGTCTGTGCCTATGACACAGCCTAAGCAGCTGTACCAGGTGTATCGGGCGTACCCCAACCATCGGCATACACCTGTGCTCCTGTGCACACACTATATGGGTACGTGGGTGCTCAGGCCCGTAAGCTACTCCATCTAACCTTGGGATCACGCTAACGACCAGCCAACTTCAGCCTACCCTGCCCTCCTACCACCAAGCACCCAGCAGCCAGGCGCTAAAGAGGAATGTTAAAAAGGATGGACTTTATCTCCTCCTTGATGCTCAGGCCTTGGCAACTCTCACTAACCTTTTTTCCCAGGGCATCTTGAAAAGCACCTTAGACCCCCCATTGACCTGGGTTACGAGTGAACGAATTTCCCAACAGTGACCTTGGATGCAGCATTTGCTAGTGCTTGTCATAAGACGGCATCACTGCCTTGGCTTGCTACCAGGACTAGGCACTCCATGAGGTGTCCTGTTTTCAAGAGGCATCCGTTCTTGACGGCAACTACACTTCATATGCCAATAAATAAGCAAAGGATAAAAAGGTCTCCTCCATTGACATTTTTGTCAGGCAGGCCACAAGACCACTTATGCTCACTCAGCATGCCATGTCCTTGAGAATATCCAGTCTCTCTTCTTGGTCACAAAGAAAGATTGCATGCTGCTGTCTATCATCTCCATGTAGCAGTGTTGGCTCAAGGAAGTCCTCTAGGCTTTCATCTGTCTCTGGCAATCTTACTTTGATCAGAAAACAAGGTCATCTTCAGGGAAAAAATTTTGTGAACCTGGTGCCCTGGTCAGAGACTTTTCAATGAAGCTTTATTGTACATTCTCAACAAGTACCATGATCATCACAGGTACAGTACCCTTCAGTGATCAGTAAACACTCTGCCTGACATGCTACGTCATGTCAACAGGGCTCCAGTATTTCTCTGGTAGTTGCCCTGGTCCTTGTGGGGGGTGGGGGGGAGGGGTGGTAGTTTTGGGGGGTGGCTTCCTTGGTGGAAACTCCAAGGGCCACTGTGTGATAAGCCATTGCTCCGATGGTTCATCTACTACCAAGTGACTATGTAACAACTTCACTTCTGTAAGTGATAGGTTGCTCACGTTCGCCAGAAACAGGAATCTTCTGGAGGACTCCTACGCCCACGAGGTCATCAGCCACAAAAGTAGTTCAGCCATCTGCGGAGCTCAACGAGTATTTGGATCGTTCCCCCCCCTTCCCCATCCTCCTCCGTATTTTTATGGGGCTAAAAATTTGCACAAGAAACGCCTCACATACAATATGAAGGCATTCAACAAGCAGTTTCTTCAGGTGCCTCCACCCTTCAGAATGTTGACCTTACCAGTACTGTGTACCATGGTTAGGCCTGGGAATTGTCTGGTGTCAATAGAATGGCAGGAGGCCGACCTGCACATACCGATGTATCCCCCGTATTGGTAGTTTCTTTGGTTTGTGTACAATGGAGAGCATTCCCAGTGGGTGGTGCTCCCATTTGGAGTTTCTTGGGCCCTCTGCCTTAGCTTTTATTCCCCAATTTTCAATGTGCCGTAAAAGAATTCGCACAAGAAACGCCTCACATACAATATGAAGGCATTTAACAAGCAGTTTCTTCAGGTGCTTCCACCCTTCAGAATGTTGACCTTACCAGTATAATGTACTATGGTTAGGCCTGGGAATTGTCTGGTGTCAATAGACCGTCAGGATGCCAACCTGCACATACCGATCATCCTTCGTATTGAAAGTTCCTTTGGTTTGTGTACAATGGAGAGCACTCTCAGTTTCTTGAGCTTTGTGGCTTTTCACACATATAACCAAGCCTGTAGTTCAGAGGGGTGACTGGACGACCTTCGGGCTGTGGTCTAAAGAATAGATACCCCCGACACACAAACTCGCTCAAGTTTATGGCAGTTCCACGGTCCGTCAGCAGCTGGTTTCTACTCCTCAGAGGCCAATACCTGCCCATCCAGTCCAACAATTTGACGGTGGTGCATTACATCAACCGTCGGAACTTGACGGTTTCAAGAAGTCTATTTCATCTATTCTTTCAGTTTTTCCATCACACAGACTGTCTCAACATGACTGTCCGCCCTCATCATATTCCAGGAGTCCGCAATGTCATAGTGCACATCCTTCACACAACCCGTTCATAATGGAGTGGGTTCTGCATCACAGGGTGTTCACAGCACTCGCAGACCAACTGTGGAAGCCTCTGGTGGATCTGTTCATGACATGTAACAACCAACATTTGTGTCTCCGATTAGAAACCCTCTCACTCTGGACCATGACGCTCTTGCTATTCCTTCAGAGAGGCTAGATGCATACTCCTTTCCTCCTCTCATCCCCCTGTCCAAGTACGTAGTTCCCAGACATTCTAGCTTTGGAAGGCCTGCTAAATCCAGATTGTCCAGAGTGGCCATATCTATTCATTCTTCCGCATACAATATCTTGCCGTCTCAATATTACCAGGTGTCAACTTAACGCATTGGACATCACAGAGAGTCGCTCCTAGCTAAGGAATACTCTAGGAAGGCAGCTAATGTGGTGGGCAACGTCCATAGACAATTCACCCCAAAATTATGACAATAAGTGGACTTCTTTTCAGACTTACGCTCAGATGAAGATGTTTGTTGCAATTGGAGTCTCACCTCCACAGGTAGTTGATTTCTTAATTCATCTCAGGGTCTCTAAAGCAATGTGTATGTGGCAATCCTGGTGAAAAGTCCTATCACTGTTTTATGGAATGTATACTTTATCACCACTTAAGAAAAAATATGGTTACAGCCATAAAAAGTAAACTTGATAACGACATGACTGTTGACTTTAAAGCTCCTTATGAATGGCAATGCAGACCTTATGCTGATATCAATGTTAAAATCATGGACATTGTACATCAATATATCCGAAAAACAAAACGATTTGAGTAAGTTACATTGTATTTCATTCTTTTGTATATATATTTCTATCTCTCTACCAACCAATACCTGTGTTCAAACATCTTGTATAAATGTGTAAATATGTGATTGTAACTATCTATGGAGAGGGGATTTCTAAGTTGTAAGAACTTGTCCCTAATTCGTTTCACTTCTGTGAATAAAATATGTTTAAAACAAACTTTGTTTAACGTCGGCAACTTCATCAGTGACTTTACAATTTCCCCTCTGTACACTCTCTGCAACAGTTTCTTGTGACCATTGACTTTTTTTTACAAGATGTATAAGTTCACAAGAGATAAGTTTGTCACATGGAAAAACAGATGTTTCCACCATGTCATTGTCTTGGCAGTGAATGGAGTGTACAATAGCATCTGGTTGGTTTTGTCAACTCCACCCATGTACTTATCATTGTATTTATCACAAATGGTTTCTTGATATTCTCGCCTGTAACTTGGCATTTCTTCCCTGTGGGTTGAAACTTGTCAGTTTCTACTGTGCTCAAGAGATAGACAATTGTCCTATCCTGGTATTTCACAGGAAGCAAGTTTCTGTTGTGCATTGTGTAGGTTTCACTTTTTTTTAATAGTTTTTTGCCCTTCATATCAGGTGGGCAAACCTTCCTATTTATTGGCAAAATTCTTGTGGCACTAACGCCACACAACCACAAGTTCATGTACAAACGAGGAGATGAATACGAATTGTCTATAAAGATATGGTAACCTTTGCCCAGGTAGTCTTTCAGAAATTCATTACCAAGTTGTAGATGATGCCGCCTTTACCCGCTTCATCACTTTTTCATGTGTTGAGTTTAAACTCGCAACAATATCCGTCGTGGAGTCACACAACATGTACTCCTTCATACCATATCTTTTTAGCTTGTCTCGGTTATAACATCAAAACCAGAGGTTGCCTCTCCAAGGAAGTGTACTTTCATTTATTTAGGCCTGTTTAGGCGTGTACAATTTTTGAAACAGTTAATTACATTTTGTTTAATGGACTGTAATTCTCGCAATTTCTTGGAGCACTAGCATCATTGTCGGTGAAAGAAATTAATAATGAGCCAAAATTGGTCTCTTGACAACGATGCAGGAAAGAATGGCGTAGCTGTGACATCACTCGACTAATAAGTTGAAATGTCTTTTTGTACTACAAGCCCCATGGCAATGGTCAAGACTATAAAGACTTTCATTTCCAATTATTTGTGGGAGTTCATTGGTGAAATAGAGAATGTGGTTTCAAGGTTCCCATATGACAAAAATTGCTCTGAATATCTATTGGTTTCTTTTGTCATAATTTCATAATGTGTGTCGTCAATTTTTTTTTTTAAAAAGTCACTTGGCGACGTGTTTCTGGAATGATGGCATACTGCCTCAGTCCAGTTCTAGCTGTAAATGTTAGCATTTGATGGCATCTTGGGCCTCTTACCCACTGATGCATAAAGTCATTATTGTCAAAGTTGTATGGCAGGTCAACAAAAGGTTGGTTCTCAAATTCACCCAGGAAATCTTCCTCGGTCGTCACCGTTGTATGAAATCTGGCAAAATTTTTGTCAGTTGCTGTTGAATCAAGGTGACTATCATCGTCGCTGCTGCTGCTAACACTAGAAGAGGGGTAAATATAATCGATGTCGTCACTGTCGCTGAACTCGGCGACGGAATTGTTATGTAGGTATATCTCAATATAATTGGTAATCTCCATGAATCGATGACTGAGGGAAGAAAGAAAACATTGTGTAAAAATATGATAAAAATACTCTAAAAAGTTGTTTACAAATTACGTTATAAAATCAGCAATAATTTACCTTTTTCTGAAAGACACTTAATACATATGCGAAATACATAAGTGAAAAACTTGTGCAAAACTTGTCACATAAGAATTGCAGATCTTTTTCAAAAAGCATAAAGTCCAAATATCAAATTAATTTTTTTTCCAAAAGGTTAAAATATTTCGAAATTCGAACTTTCAAAATAAAAAATAAAGTCACGCAAACTTAAAGCCGCCAGTGGGGCTTTGCGTAATGCGCTTTTGGCACCTTGCAAGCCAGCATGTCCCTTGAGTTATGTACCTATAAGACACTCTTTCTTGCAGCTGCTAGGATATCAGAAATCAACACTCTTGATGTTGCTCAGGTAAGATTTGACCAGACAGCTCATGATTTGGTCTATTTGTGATTAAGATACGACTTTATTGCAAATAATCAATTACCCGGCCAGGAACTAAGACAGTTCCATGTCCCTGCTCTTTCTTTGATCTTGGGTAAGCATGATGTCGAGGATTTGTCCTGTAAGGGCTTTAAGAATCTATCTTGACAGCACTAGTACCAGGCACAGTTTTTTTTAAGAGGCTCTTTATTCCCCTGTCAGAAAAAACAGAATCAGAGGTGTCTCATACCACAGTTTCACAATGGTTGCGTGCTACTAAACTAAGAGCTTAGAAGCTTGTACTCCTGTTTGCCTTCAATTCACATGAGGTTTGTGCAACTGCCTCTACCATGACGCTACATGGCACCTTTATGCTCATGTATATCATGCATTTTGGTAATCAACATCCACATATGCTATAGCCACTACCTTTGGGGCATTGTGACTGTGGATGTGCAAGGGATACAGCTTTTTGGTGTACTGGTGGCTGCTCAACAGCTGACTAACTCTAGACAGTAGAATATTTTCATTAAATCGAAAAGTTTAATCATTTATATTTCACTTATGTTGGTTATGTTTGCTATTTGCCTTGTTCTTGGTTAAACTGTGCACGACTTTAGTTCTACCTTTTGTCAAACCTGACTCTACAAGTGTTATGTCCATATTCCAGGTATCCAGCTGACAAGTTCCCAGTCCTGGCTTTTGCTGGACCCCCGGCTGCCTTCCCGGTCAAGCAGGCTGACCTCTCACTGCAGAAGTATGTCAAGTGGTCCAACAAGTATGACAAGATGGCAGATGATTTCATTAAAACAAACATTGAACAACGGCCATATCTTGGAATACACCTCAGAAATGGAGTAGATTTTGTAAGTGATTTTTAAGAAGTTAAAGATTGCTCGAGCCCACCAGGCCGAGTTTCTGTTTCCACAGAATCTTTCTATAATCCTCCCCACGTCTCTCTTCATGCATCATAATCGCTTATGGCTCCAGAGATCTGAGTTTGGGGTTACGCTCGCGTGAAATGGGGCTCATAAATAACATGACATATATTATCCAAAGGCAGGCAATCATGGAAGAGTCACCAGGATGCAAGCAAGTATAATTAAATTTCCATTTAAAGGATTTGAAGGTTAATCAAGATCGATTAAGCAAGAGCAAGTTGTTTGTATTGTAATTAAATTATAAAACAGGGTTTTTATACCAAAATTCCACATGTTTTCCTTGGGATCATCTATACAACGCTTTAGACATTCGCTTGTGAAAACGGAAGTTCCTTGAGCAATCAAATATTTGTTTACATCCGGTACATGCGAGCCACAACCCCACTGAAAAGTCACTTATTCACTTCGTGGCTCAGGACTAGGAGCTTGTGAGGAATGTGTCCTGTGGTTTATGTTTTTTGGCAACATTTACCATCTGCAACCTGATTTTTTTGGTTTTGTATTCTTTGTTTTTTCATTAAACTTTTCGATGTACTGAAGAAGATTTGTGCTTACCTGGGTCGGGGTTTTCCTGCTTCACTCTGACTTGGTTGTTTTGCCCACATGGCAGTGTCATCTTGTCTGACAGGAGTCAGGAGGACATGGACTTTGTGCTTCATGCCATCACAACTTTCCAAGGTGGATTCACATCACTATTGGCCGGCCTGCATGTCTCTTGGTGGACTTAATTCATGCACTGACAAAATACTGAATACTGGGAATGTGCCCACTTGAACTCTTACGAATTTAAGTTTGTTCGTCAACAGATCGCTAAACGTGCAGCGGATGTGAAGTATAGGAGTCCCAAGAAGTCTTTGAGGTCCTCTTCTACCACCCCAGGATTGTCGTGGGGGTGAGGAGACGCCCAGCATCGCCCCGGTGGAAACTTATCGTGATCTCATTGTAAGCGATACTACTAGCAGGACCACAGCTAGTAGTGGTACAAATTGTGAAGGGCATCTGTCAGCACCAGTGACGGGATATGTCGCAGCTGACATTGCAGACAGACAAGAGACAAAAGTTTCTCGTCGATCTCCCTTCCATGGACATTCGACCACTCGCTCTCTTAGTGAGTCATGTGCAAGTTTACAAGACAGACGACATGGAGACAATAGTGCACAAGAGGGGACATACTCTTCTGTGTTCTGTCAGCCGCTCCTCGCGTGACAGGTCCCCTCTTTGACGAGCGGATAACGACTCTGGCGATATTCCACGGAGTGATGGGGGCGTCCCACATGCTACCCTTCTATGGTGTCTACTCCTATGCTGCCGGGTTTTTTTTCATCTAATGTTTTTTAACCAGTTCGCCGCTGCTATGTGAGCAATACTGTGTCCGCTTTTCCCACTGCTGCACCACCGACGATACTTCCTGTGAGATACTGTCCTCGTGTGTTTCGTCCTCACATACTTTCACAGGAGACATGTGAAAAGAAGAAACAACAGTACAACCGCGAGAAGAGATACAATCATTTGCGGGCTTTTTCTCCTTCGACGATTTTACCGCTTAGGTTGTTGCTGTCGACACCACTGTTGACTACATCATAGATGGTACCTATGCTGTCGTAGATGTCTACTAGATAACCAATGATGCTACGCACGGCGATGCTGCGCACTGTCGGTGTTTTATTTTTCAACTGTCTGGTATTTTGACTCCCACGTCAAACCTACTACCGCTTGTATGGATGTTGTCGGCACCGATGATGTCTACACTATCGATAGTGTCTATGCTGTCTACTATGCACTTCGATGACGCACTGGCAATGTTTTCTTTAACTGCCTCGATACTATCGACGTCAACGATGTCTACGCCAGTGATGGTACCTATATCATCTTAGATGTCTTGATGTATCGAAACTGTAGGCACCAACGATGGTTACACCATCAACTGTACCTATACAGTTGTTGTTACATACGCTGTTGCTGTTACCACAGTAGATGTTCACGCATTAACGATGCCATGTCAGGATAAATCTACTACAGCTTGTATCGATACATTGATGGTACCTACACCATCTTGGATGTCTACGCATGTATCAATACTGTAGGCAAATTTTCCCCGTCAGTCATTAAGTATTACATCCCATACGTTTACACCATCAACGGTACCTATACAGTCGCCATTTTTATTACCACCGTCCCTTTCCTGTTATCAGGGAAGGATACCGATGCTGAGGTTTTTCTACTCCTTTACCCCAGGGATTCAGCAGTGTAAGCGGTGCTTACGACCTATCTACCATAATTCGCAGATATGGGTACAGCTTTTTTCGGACAAGGCGTTTTGGGTGCTCCTTTATCAGGCGGTTTATTCTCTCTTCTGCATGCGTTATACAGAGCAGTAATGGAACTTGGAGTGGTTGGTCTTATTATAGGAACTAACTTCTTTCTTAATTGCCACAAGCTGGACAAATGATCTCTGGGTTTCAACCATCTCCTGATCTCATCGTTGGTCAACAGATGCTGATCAACAATGTACATGGGCCTTCAGCGTGTTTTTGCTCGACGCTATCGTTTTCACTACCGTCGTCGGCTCCCGTGTCATACTATTGTTATGAAACGAGTGAATAGTTTTGGTATGTCATGGGAGCGAGGTTAGTATTTTATTTATTACTCGCCTTCTTAAAAGTAAATATAGCTTGAACTTTTTTTCTGTTTGTTTAACCTAACTTAGGAATAGTGTATGAATACAATATATTCTATCGTAACACGAGATGTTGGTGTTGGATTTTTGTACTTAAAGTAACTTTAAATGTTCACATCATCAACTTTTCAATTGTTAAAATCATCTGTGACAAAAATAAAAAATAATTAGAACTACTATTAGTCTACCTAATTCTAAATTAGACTTAAGTAATGCTACAAATTAAATAAAGTTGAAAATATTTCATTGCCGCTCGCGAATATATTCTCGCCACTAATTTATGGTCCAAGTGATTTAAGGATGTTATGCGCTTCTATCGAAAAACTAAGCAATATCTGTATGGAACAATATGTTCCTAAATGTATAATGAACGTAGGCAAATACTTATCTTATCACAAAGTGTATTTACATAGCACAATTTATAGCAAGTAAAACGTGTAACGACGCACATCGGCCATGACACCAATAAAAAGTTATGTAACTCTTCCTTGGAGTGGTGGCTACGGTCTTCTCGGCATTTGAAAGAATCAACGATCTTGACTTATTCGAAGAAATGAGCAGCGATAGGTTCCGTAGTATCGAAGGAACGAATATACAAGGGAAAGTATCTTCTCCTTCTGGTTGAGAGCGATCCTACTAAGATCCATGGAGTTAGAGCGGTGGCTGCTAGCTAGCCCTCCACAGTAATTGCTCATTACTGTCCATCACGGAGGCTGGTTTTGGGAATTTATTCTCTGTTTTTGCTTCGCATTATTAAGAGATAATTCCATCCTGGATGTACGAGAGCCACTACACTTCCACCAATTGTTGTAGCCCAGCAGCTATCCAAAGAACGACACTGACATGTTTTTCTTTTTTCTACCTTCATGCTCATCTGCACTCATTAAAAACATGGTGAAATTATTCCTCTATCGTCTCCCCATTATAAATTCGAACTGTGCGATAATCAGTAACTCTGTCACTGCGGTGACTGTTTAAACCGAGTTTACATCGCTGACCACACTGAGATAAACATTTTCAACCGATGCCTGTGTCACTTGTTATATCTGTAAGCTGTCGTGTGGTTACAATGTGTGGCCTTGACTGTTGGCCTCCTACTGTTGTGGTCATTCGAAGAGTACACGAGGCGCAAGGACTGGCACCACCCACTTTCTCACTTTCATGTTAGAGTCATGGCTGCTTTGGGATATTTACATCTGTGAGTCTCACTAGTTACATGATTTTTAACCTCTTGCTTCTGTATCTTTGAAAACATGGTGAATTTATTCCCCTATTTTTATTTGTGTATATGCATGTTTACAGTATGAGGATTTATTAATTCTGGGATTCAATACCATTTGTCTCCCCATTATTAATTCACACTGTGTGATTCACCGATTCTCTCGCAATACGATGTTGGTTACATTGGTTGATTATCGCTCTCACACGCTGAATACAATTTCGACAGCTGCGGTCAATAACTATTGGAAACAGTCGTGTGATTATTACTATCTATGATCGACCTTGACAGTGTGACCTTTGTGTTTACATCAGGCGCTTTAGTGATTGGCTCATCATTATGCAGGTTGACCGCATTCGATGCCTAGATGAGGAGATAGGATTTTCTCCGGGCCCTCCATCCGCAGGGGTTTCTGTCTGATTTGAACTCAATTGTATGAATGATCCCAAATAAAACATGAGATGTTTTAGTAAAATCATTGTTTTATTACTTTGGATCAGACATACACATCTAACCCTGCCTCCCCAAGGAGAAATCCTTCCTCTCGAATTCAAATTCCTTCACCAGGAAGAGAATAAGTGACGTTTCAGTGGGGTGGTGGCGCGCATGTACCAGATGTAAACAAATGTCAGATTGCTTAACCAGGGTCTACTTTCTTGATATTATGTGATGTAATTGTTCATTAAAGTAAGTTAAATATCCTCATATTATAAACGAATGAATAAATAACAAACTTATAATATTTAAAATGAGGTGAAAAACTTAACATAATGTGGGATTTGACCCCTGGACCTCTTGGTCCGAGTCCAGCACGCTAATCACTGCACCATCTTGCCCTCTGTAATTAAATTCAAATCTGCATAACTGTCTATATTTTTTAAAAATGCTTGTATCTCTTAGTACAAATGAAGTTACTTATTAGTCCAATGTTAGATGCATGGATGTTTTCAGCGATTCTTACACTGAATGAGCAACAGTGAGAAAGCTGCCAACTTTTCTTGATCATGAGGTTTGCCAGCAGTAAAAGCTGCAGCCTTTTTGTGGTTCAGCTACTGCTCGCAAAACATTTTTGGAAGGAAAGTTAAGACTTTCGGAGTGACCAGATCTACTAGTTTATCCAGACACAAGAACGTGCCATCCAGATGTTACTAAGTTCCAATTTCATGCTTGGGGCATCTCAAAAAGTCACTCCTAGCCAAGGGATACTCTAGGGGTGCAGCAGATGTAGTGGTGAACACCCATCGAAGATCCACCAAGAAGCTATAAAGCGATTAGTGGATTTTTTTTCTATTTTACTTATGTTACCTTAAATCGTCAAGGAAACTCAAGGGCTCGACTCTGGCACTTATGTGGAATTTCTTGTCGCTTTAGTAACCACAGCTAGGATATCGGAAATCCAGACTCTCGATGATTGAACCAGTCAGGATTAATCAGGCAGTGCATGATTCAGTACACTTGGGATTAAAGTACGACTTTATTTCTATGTACCAACTTACTGGCCAGGAACTGAGACAGTTCCATATCCCAGCTTTCTCTTTCATCTTGGGTAGACATGATGTTGAGGACTTGTCTTTGTGTCCATTAAGAGGCTATTTATTCCCCTGTCTGAAATAACAGAATCTGAAATATCTCGTTTCATAGTGTCACAATGACTACGTGCTACTATTCTTAGTGCTTAAGCGGCAAGAAACCACCATCTCTATTTGCCGCCAATATGCACGAGGTATGTGCAATTGCCTCTACCATGGCATTACACAGAAATTGTCTATAATGCGGGGCTGCTTTTGGAAATCGTCATCCTTATTCGCTAGTCATTACCTTTGGGACATAGCTACTGTGGATCTGCAAGGGATTCATCAATTTCGGCCATTGGTGGTTGCTCAAAAGCTTACTAGCCCTTGGCATTAAGAATACTTCCCTATACCGCCGGCAAAGTTCCTGACCCCAAGCCAACTGGTAGACCCTGGTAGGGATTGGTACAAGCTATATGTACCATCATGCATGGCAATCCGTCATATAAGGCAATCGGTATCAATCTGACAGCCTGGATAAATATGAATTATTTTATATGATTATCATTTATACTCAGCCTGAATCATACAGGAATCATCCCACCCAGCATACATATGCTAACACGATAAGTACCCCTGTTTTTTATCTCACAAATAAGTGAGTATCAAGAGGGCCAACCGGAAGTAGCATGGCATTTGGGGGTGTGCATGCGCAGGTAACCACCATGATTGCCAGTAACATTTATCTTTTATTTAATTTCATAACCAGAGTCAGGTTATTCCCTTCCTTCCTTTTTACTGATCAGATAGGAAATGGCAATCAGTATGAATCAGGCTGAGTTTAAATTATAATATTTAATACGTTACGAATCTATCATACAAAATGCCCTATTGCTATTCCTACG
>JAULCD010256333.1:0-10258 GCA_032361085.1 Calliostoma canaliculatum
ATCAAATTTTAACCATTAAAGTACTGAGTGGATTTTAGCCAGTCTTAAAACTGTGACCATCTTGTGCTGTTGAAAACATATCCTGTGATAATTTGTGTAAAAGAGCTCCCTTAGGAGCTCTTTTAAACAAATTACCACATGATAGGTGTTTAACAGCCTGTATCAGTTGGAATTTAATAACTAAAATCTACAAATGTTGTGCTCAGCAATTAAAGGCTTAACAAGATAAAATATAAGATAAAATATGATCCATAGTTATTTTTGTCATTTAAAACAATAAAGAAGTGTACAATCATGAGCAACTTACAGTAGGGAATTTATATTTCAAAACAACTTCTAAATGCCTCTCAAAGGTTATTGATATACATGTTTGTAGATATTCACCAAAAGAAACAATAAATGTATTTTGCAACATTTTTACGATCAAAACATTTTTTTTCAAATTGTTAATTTACTTTAGTCTTTAATATAAAGTGGAATCAAATTTTGTTTTTAAAAATACATTTTACAATTTGTAGGCTTTTTTGCTTTCACAAAAGTGAAGGTATATGTTAATATTTAAACATACGTTCACTATTTGACCAGTTATTACTCAATATCATTAAAACCATGTATGATTTGTATCAATGTATGTGTGCACACATAATAGTACAATACATTCTAATATTTAAGCCTCGGGCTCATAATAAAAAAAAGATCTTTTTAGGAATTACTAATTCATATTGAAGCCCAGGGCTTAAATTTGGGATATGTACAACACTTGTACTTGCCTCTTCTCTTTTTTTAATACAAATATAATTAAACTATTTTTTAAACAGTTCCCGGGCAAATAGGTCATTCCACATTAAAACAGGGGAGTTCGTGTGCTTTCTTATATAACGAACGTCTCCACTGTCTTGCAAATGAGGGTGTCTTGCAAATAGGAGGATGCACTCAAGACATATCATTGAGTCCCTTAGGCTTTGAACAAATACCATTAGTCAGACAGTAAATTCCCAACATTTACAGTAAAACGCTTTATTTGTTAACCCACTAAATTATAGCAGCTGTTAAAAAAAACTACTACAATTGTATAAATGTATTAACAAATACGCCAAAAGAATGAACAAAGGAATGTAAATAAATACTAAAAACTGCCATGCTGACGTTTTATTTGATAATTATCAAATAGTAGTACACATGCTCTTTTTAAACAGCGCATTACACTTACCTTATTGTGTATTGGTAATTAGCCAAGGAATTTTTAAATTCCTCAGCTGAACAAATATTTACACACATTTTAAAAACCTGACCCATATCACGTGCTATTGTCACATAACTCTTCATATTTTTCAATGTATAAATACCTGTCTGCTCATGTTGTTCTTCAGTGTGACGAATGCGCTTTTTCTGAACTGAACTTCTTTGTAAAATTTAGTATGTATCTTTATTCATGTCAGAAAGGTTCTTAATTATGTACGTAGTATTTAAATATTACTTCACCATACTGTTTAGAAATCCTACATTGAGTATGTATTTATGCATGAACAATTCTGTGTGTTACATGAATATTAGTGGTTTAACGATACATCTAACTATTGATTGATTGCGAGTGCTTGTCTCACATTGGTGCACTATCGATTGCAACTTTAAAATATGGATACTATTAGCGATAGTTGGTCTAACTATCAATAGTTTCGATAGTTATTTTTGGGGTACATTTAATTTCTTAACAAATATACAAACAACATTACCAGTTACATGAAGTGAAATTTTGTAATGACATGTTTTTGAGGGGTCAATTTTAACTTTTTTTATTTTAATTTCTTGTTTTCTTTACAAATTGCACTAGAAAAAAAAAATGTATATACATTATTCAGCTATTTTTATTGGTTTTAAGAGATTTCCGTAGATATACGTTTTTTTCAGTGTAGTATCAGAAAGTTATCATTATGTTGATGGTGTCGGTCAAAATGCTAGATATGTGCTGCTAAAGCCTGCTATAATTGCTTGTGAAAACTATCGCAATAGTATCGCAATAGTTGTTTTAACTATGGCAATAGTATCAAAATAGTATCACAATAGTCAAAATTGCCCCAATGGTAACCCCTAATGAGTATACCTGGTTTTTCGAGTTTGGTTTAAACATGTCAGAATAGATGTAAACTATGCTATTTCCAAGGCACAACACTAAAACCAACACTGTGTTTATTAATCGGTTTACATCCCTAGAAAGATTGCAGATCGACAACTAATTAGCTACAGAAGTGTAGCTTGGTGTTGTATGCCTATTTTTATCCATGTATAAATGTCTAATCTTGTTGTTCTTCAGTGTGACTTCGTTTGTGGTACAACACAATTCCTCCTTGTCGGTGAGTATATAGTCGGTTTAAAATTGTCAGAATACATATAAACTATGCACTTTCTAACAAACACAACACAATCCAACACACGTGTTCACTGTTAATTTTACTCCCATGGAAAAAATACTGATAAACAACCGATTTTTGCCGTGTTTTGTATTTCTATTACGCGCACTTTATTAGTTAAATTTGACATTTCATAACGTTTATTAACATTATAAACCAAAATTATGTTTTAGTTACTTGCATGAGTGACAAGTTGAAATGATGACAATTGTAGATATATGGTTTTATTTTCTTGGTTGTTGACTAGCAACGTTTTGATGTAACTCACATATCTACTTCTACATTTAACAGCGATATATTAGTTACAATACAATACAACACAAAACAGTACCTATACACAGATGGTATAAATACATGGATATTAATTAAATAGGTAAAATAACTAAAACAACAACGTAAACAAGTTGACATTACATTACAATGAAACAGCAGTAAAATTGATGAAATACTTCTTTCTTTTTGAGTTTTAAAATGATGAACTGTGTTAATATGACGAGGATTAACACTTTTTGAGGAATTACAGTATTTTTACAACTATTCCATACGGACATTTTATCAGTGTTTAATTTGTATACAGGGATGTTTGTGAGTATTTACATCATAAGTACTAAGAAACGGGCGTATAAATAAGTAGGGTTATTCTTTCGCATTGTGGTATACATTGCCACCTACATGTACCTATTTTTTGGATGATTAACTTATAAAATGATTAACTTATCTGAAGTATAAGACAATGGAAATGTAAAATGTATGTGTGGATTGGATAGGTGGTAGCTGAATTTTTACAGTTTGTTTAAAGAGAGTATATTGTTAATGTCATGTCTAATACTTGCTGAATCAATAGAGTGTCCTGTGGCAAGAGTTTGGTTCCATTTACTGTCACTAGAAAACATGTATATAACTTATACTGCGGGTAAAGTTTCCTGATGTAAAATACATTTATTAAGTTTATTGAATAAAATGAGGTGTAATACGTATACATCGAAATCTCGAAGTATCGAAATCTCGAATCAAAGAAACGTTTAGATCATTTCTTAACTTACTCGATTAATTTCCCTGTAGCATTTAGAAATAATTGAACTAAACTAAGATGGATAGTTTTAGTGTGCGTGTGTGTGTGTGTGTGTGGGTGTGTGTGTGTGTGTGTGTGTTATAGGAAAGGGGGGTGGTGGGGTAGGGGGAGGGGGGTTTATAGCATTGGTTAGCGTGTCAAACTTTGAACCAAGAGTTCCGGGGTTCGAATCCCGCCAAAGGAGCTAGGCGCCATTCTCTGTGTTGGCAATACTTCAACACAGTGAGGACAACATGCAATGCTGTGTAACACAGTAACACTATTAGTTCGCAGGTGCAAGACGAAGCTCGCAGGTTTCACATTATCACATAACCACATTGTTGGTGATGCAAGATTTCCTCCTGTCGTAAACCATGCCGCCGCAATTGTTGAAAAATTGTTGAAAACGGCGTTAAACTATAACTCACTAACTTAAAGTGCGCGCATTGCACACCATGACATTAGAAAGTTCACAAATGTACGTTTTTGTTTAAAAAATCCTGGTGATTTATGTTTACTGAAGCTGTCGAAACAAAAGACATGTTTGGCTTTCCGACCACAAAGGACTGTTTTCATGCATAAGTCTGTGTCTGTGTACAAGCATTGCCTGACGGCGTTCGCAAAAAGTCTATCGTAAGCTAAGCTTATTGTTAGTTTTGAGGAGCTAAATGGGAATGCTTGTATTACAAAGTTAACTTATGTTTTGCAACTAAATGTAAGTTCTCTGTTTGTGGGCTATCTTCCCTGCCAAAATGTTTTGAGTTTTGAGCTCTGCATGCGTGTTTATATATAATTATTCATCTTTAATATACTTAGTTTACATATATATTGCTCAGCTGTGTTACAGTTTTTCATCGATGCCTGCTTACCAAAAATTGCCTTAGTTCCTGGGTGAGGTCGTATTGTGAATTTTATGGGAAACTACAAACACAACTTATGACAGTCCTTGACTTTTTTTTACCCCAATCCATTCGCACAGCACTTTTTCATGAAAAGTGCACAGTTCACTTTGGGTTAGGTTATATTGCAAACACAATTTATTTAACAGTTTATTAAATTAACAGTTTCAACTTGTTAACCCAATTTATTTGCACCTCACTTTTTCTTGAAAACGCACAAGAGTGATACTGCACAAAGTGTTGTACTTTTTGCAGAAAGAATTAAAGTAGGGGAAGGGATATAATGTTCTAAAACATTGTGAAGCTATTTATATTGATAAAGAGTTAGTGGTCCTTAACTTTGTTTGTTGAGTATATATAAATATCCATCTTTAATATACTTAGTTTACATGTATATTGCTCACCGATGTATGCTTACAAAAGTTTGCCTCCGTTTCTTGATGAGGTTATATTGCGTATTTAAAGGGAAACTACACACATAATTTATGACAGTTTTCGCTTTTTGTTATCCCAAGTCATTTTCACAGCACTTTTTCTTGAAAGCGCACAATTCACATCTATTCTGACTCTCTTATCCACACCTATAAATATACTGCTCTTATGTACTAATGTTCTAAACATTGTGACGCTACTTTATCTTTGTAAAGGGTGGTATGTCACTAAGTGTTGTACTTGTTTTACAGAAACAATCAACAATGGGAAAGGGTTATACATTCGTGAAGAACGTGGACGGTCCACCTCCAAACGCCGTGTGTCTAGGCTACCAAGGTGACGGAGGTGGTAAACTGTGGTCGGCAGTGGCTCACACAGATAGGGCTTACTCAAACCGCGGCGATATTGGAGGGAAAGCAAATAAAGATACCTGTTGGTACCCATGGGGAGGGAAGGAGTACAAATCCAGCAGCTTCTCCTGGCTTGTGGCAACTGGCGACCACCAGATTGTTATGGAGAAAAAAACAGATGGCCCCCCAGCGGATGCAGTGGTACTTCCACAGCAAGGCAACGATCCCGACACCTATTATGCAGCCCTTGCAGATACGAAACATGGCCTGATTCCTTGCAAGGCAAAAAACACTACTTGCTGGTATCCTTATGGTGGCAAAGAATACAATTACCCCGTGTTTTATTGGCTCGTTGCTAAGTAATTTGTATATGTCAGAGTACAGACCAATGGGTTGAGTTTACAAATACTTGTCACAAATACATTTCACAATTGTGCCAGTTCCAAGTAGATTTGTTCAAAACTACTGTAACACGTATTGTAGAAAAGAAATACCGCTTACAACAAGTTTGAAGGATGAACACTCAACTCTTAGGGTGTGACTAATGATATACAGATAGGCATATTAGTCAATGCTTTGCAGTTTTATTATGCTTGCTCACAAATTAAAACAACTGAAATATCTGTTAAAATCGCTTTAAGCTCGAACTCATTCACCATCTCACTTACAGACAACAAACGTAAATTTATGGACATGCCTTTTTTAAATATTTCCAAATTTCAGAACAACACAACTTGGTAGGATATAACTGTTTACAAGACCCTGCAGATATAATATTAAGCTTCTGTTTCACGTATTAATCGTCAGGATAAGCTAAAACTAGTTGGTTGATCAGAGGCATAGATGTTCCCAGCGAAATAACCAAAATATTTTTTCAACACGGTGAACTCACTTTTAAACAATAGGACGGCCACCATAAATGTGTACACATGATTTTATGAATTGTTTTCAGATGTCGATTAACTTTGGTTCTATGATGTCCACAACTTATACATTAGTTGTTTGCACAATATATGCTTGTTTAACTATGCTTTAGTGGTGTTGTTGTTCAAATGAATTAGGATTTTTTTTCCAACTGACCACTTGAATAAAATTGAATCACAGTGAAAAATGAGTTTTGTCTTTGTGTTATCGATGGCAATAATACAAATATATGCAAGAAAACGTCTGCATGTGTTTGTGGCTATATGACTTTAGAAAATACAAAACGCATAGTTAATGGTTTAATAATGTTGTGAACTGTTGCAGTATTCAAACAAACAATTTATGCTTATACATATCAAGCTTGCGCTTTTCACAGAACCACTCATGCCCCAAAACTGAATTACATTCCATTTCCAACTCCTTCACTTTACTCTTCCGAGTTTTGTATTGCTCCTTGTGTCGGACTAGTTTTCAACAGATTAAACCGTATCGCACAGAAAGAGTGGCAGCAGTGTTCTCATCAATGCACAACACAGTCACAAATAACTTCTAATCAGGATAGCACTAGGTTTGTCATTGACATTTCGAACCTGATACTAGCAATAAAGTTGTTACACTTGATTAGATACGTGTACACACACACACACACACACACACACACACACACACACACACACACACACACATAAACACACGCACGCACGCGTGCGCACGCGCGCACAAAGGATTTGTAATTCGAATCTCCAACTCGGCCAATGTCATTACTGAGTTCGTTATTTGTTTGAAACATACTAAAATCTGGGACAACCGTGAAAGTTTAAAATACAGAGCATTTTACCCGAGTGTCTTCTGATGTCAAATTTAACACAATGAGTTGATACACGCATAAAACTTTAAAACACCTGAACAAGGTTCAAAGTATTGTCAACAAGTGATAATGTATATGCCATCATGACACACATCGGTGATGTTCTCTTTATCACTCAAATCATATGACATAGGTTCATCATTTTGTTATTGTTTTCTGGCTTTTTTATATGTTTTCATGAACAGTAAGCCCCGTGTGGCACAGTCTTTTGGCATCGTCCTTGTGGGCAATCGGTGGCGGGTGGGGACCAGCACTGATGAATCACATTTTCAACCCCTATGGAGAAATTAGCTACAAAACAGAAATCTACACGACAAGATTCCTCGAAATCTGACATCAACATCTATGACAATGACAATGACAATGACAATGACAACAACTGGCCAAGCTTTTTAGTATTGGAAGGAGGTGTTGGCAGTGGTGAGACGCTTAAGCTAAATCCTTTTGCTATCGAAGAGAGTGTCAAAGTATCGCTGGTACAGTTAAACTCCGCTCTGGCTCTCTTCCAATAGAAGTGAGCAAAAACAACAATCCATAAGTTTTCTTAATACATCTAAGTTCGCTGGCCGTCAAGGTCACTCCCCATCGTTTACTGAATTGGCAGAGATGAAGGAGAAGGAGTTGGTAGCTGAACTTTCCAGACAGGTGGTGATTCGCATTAAGCGTTTCACATCCAAGGATGTAGGTAATGCACCACCATCAAATACCTTTTTGACGGAGTTTAGTTCCTCTGATCCTCCTTTATCTCTCAAAGCTGGCTATTGTCGCATCAAGTGGAACTTTATGTTCCTACTACCCTGCGATGCTACAAGTTCCCAAAGTTTGGGCATAATTCTCGAGCATGTCAGAGTAATCCTACCGTCTGTCACATCTGTGGCGAATCGGACCACGAGAGCTTCACACGTGAGAGAAGTCCGAAATGCCTAAACTGTGAAGGCACTCATGCTGCTGGATGTCAGCCAACTACTAAAGCTACTGCTCCATTTTCTGCTGCCTGTCAGAACAACTTTACCTGGCTGACAGTCATTTCACCTCAAACTTACCGTCAACCAGCAAAGTAAAGCCAAGTGTTGCAAACCACTCCGCCACAAAGGCGCCACCACAACACCTTCTTCTAAATGGGGGCAGTGACCACTTTCCAGTGGTGTTAGAACCAATTGAAGCTTCCCCCGAGGAATATACTCTTCGGTGGAAACTTGCAGAGGGAGACTAGGCAACCTTTGCCAGCCTCTGTCGAACTAAACTAACTTACAAACAAGTTGAAACTCAAACTGATCCAATGCAGGTGTTTAGTGATCAACTTATTGCTATTGCCACATAGACCATCCCTAAAACCACGGAAATCCAAGGGTTAACAAGCCTTTGTTTGACGACATCTGTCGTAAATCTATTAAAGCCAGGAAAAAAGCTGAATGTATGTTCAGTAAACGTCCAACTCCATGGAATTTAAACAATTGACGCCAATTTAGAGCTAAGGCTCGGCAGACCGTTCACACCCAAAAGACGCACGTCCTCTCCAAAATTTTATTTCCAAAATATTAAGAGCAAAGGCTCTAAAACCACTGTTTAACATCTTAATAATGGTAGTGATCGCATCACTTCCAAAACTGTCATTGCAAAAAAGTTGACAGAAACTATAGCCAGCAATATTTCATTGACACATTATGTCCCTGCTTTTTGAAAACATCCGAAACAGCAGGAATTGATTTTGGTCAGAATAATGGTGAAGATTACAATGAGCCATTTTTACTGTCCGAAGTTCATACAGTTTTTCTAAAGCCCATGATACAGCAACTGGTCCAGATGAATTCATTACTAGTTCCCTTGAGTACACGTATTGAATCCTCGTCATCTGGCGGACTGTCTGCTTTGGTGCCAACAGGAGTATCTAGAAAGGTGTAGAAGTGTACTTTTTACTGAAGAGTCCCGTTTCCTACCCACACTGCCGGTGGGCGCGCACGTGTCTACATACGCCGAGGTGAAGGTTACGCCACCAACCGTGTGCAGCAGGTTGTCCTATTTGGCACCGGAAGCGTCATAGTATGGGATGGAATTCATCACGGTGGTAGGACGCCTTTCGTGCATGTGGCAAGTGCATTGGCAGCTGTGCGTTACAGAAACTTGATTCTACAGCCCTACGTTCTTCCAACGTTCATAGTTCCACAAGCTAAGATGCTAATATGCTGGTCGTCAAAGTGAATGCTGAGGTGGAACATACTTGTCTACACTCGAGTCAGTCTGTCATTAATCTATTTCGTCTTTCAGTTATTAAGTGACGTTAGGGTACAAACCAAGTTGCCAATAATACCAATATATTTTAGTGTGTTCACATTAGGCAATTGTGGTGTCACGGACCAGTCACATCCCCGTAAAAGACTATAACAACAACTGTGGACAGAAACAAAACATGTATTCAATAATCATACACAAAAGGTATTTCATTCATAATAAATCACACAACAAGTCTAGCATTCACAATAAAGCACACAACCAACATGTTTTTCTAAACAAAAAAGGCCATATAAACCAACATGTCTGATGACAAAACAGGTGGACAATAACTAACAGTCACTACAAAAGGTCTCGTATATCCCGCCACAATCTGCCTGTTCCTTCGAAATGTGTATGGTGCCACGATGCAGAGCGTCTGGTTTTGCCACACGCAAGTGTCGCTCTTGCCACAAACAAGTAAAAAAACGTTCACGTCAATGACGCTTCTGAATGGCGTAACTGGCTATGCCGACGTCACAAATCGGTTGCCACAGTAACCAGGTCATTGCCATAACGACAAAGTTAACAGTGAAATAATGAATTGTTTGATATTATAGACATCAGGCGTGCACAGACAATAATATGAATAACTATTATTGACAAATTAACTAATTCCGATATAACCAAAATCTCGGAAAATATTACACAAAACATCAACAATTGCCATTATATCACTTTACACATTCATACAGTTCCCAATTATACATATTTTGTATACTAAATGCATCACAATACTTACGGCTCAAAACAGCCCATGCGTAATGAACGCTATTCTTTTAAACATAAAGTGTCAAGTAGACAAACATGCCTATATACAGCACCCTAGTTTATGCTTGACGTGAATAACTTGGTTGCGTTCGCGGGACAAGTTTCCACAACCAAACTTGTAGTGTTTTGGACACATGTTTTACCATTAGCTAAGTGGCCTAAGTATTCGCCTGCTATGACTACAGTTGACATTTTGCTCGTAACATGTGGTTTCAAACTTTAACCTGGAATGAGGTAATTTGATTTCCAAAAAGCAAATATATATTGTTATTATAGTTTTACTAATG
>JAULCD010256444.1:0-10258 GCA_032361085.1 Calliostoma canaliculatum
ATAACATAAAATGTTAGAGTGGGACACATGTCTCCATCTCAACACATAAAGAGTTAACCCTTTGACACTTAAAGGGTCAAAAGCACTGTTCAAACATCAAAGGGTGAACTAGCAGAGTTTACGACCCTTGGTTCGCATCTCGCCAGCTGTCGGGCCATGTGGCGATGCTAGAGTGGTCACAGATCGCCGCCTGTGTTGCATAACACAGGTGCGAGTCCCAAGAAAAAACGTTTGACCTTGGGGAAAAACAAGGCACCGTGACAATTGTGCATCATATCCTCACTGCATGCAGAAATATTTTCTGACAAAGAGTAACACTGAGCCACGATGCAGGCAGGATCCAAACCCACTGACCTCCTGGTCTGTAGTTCAGGGCTACGTTTCTCAATTTTTTTAGGTTAAGTTGATTATAAGTACCAAAATATAACACTGGCTAATGACAAGAGCTGTGTATCGTGGATAATGCTGCGAGACGATATATCCTGATACTTACATTTCATAGCGATACCATATATCACAAAAGTATTGTCCAGTGAAGTGCGACATGATATATATCACGATATGTGTTCCAACATTCTTTTGCAGGGGCTGTGTGTGTATGAGAAGGAAAGGGGCTGGGGGACCTTTGATGTAAGAAAAAAGGGCAGCTAATTTTACGGCGTCATATAAATACGATACCTATTAATGTATCACCCCTACCCATACCTCCACCCTTGTTAAAATCTATTTAAACATGTTTATTTACTGCTTGTCCACCCCTGCAAAAGAATGTTGGAACATAGACCGTATATATATACGTGTACTGTGGGTCCTTGCGCAGTGGTAAGCGTACTGGGCCCCGTTCCCCAAAGCGATATCAGGTTAAGTTGATCGTAAGTGCTAAAATATAACACTGGCTTACAACTGTCATAGCGCAGAAATCGATTTGGAACCAGTGCCGAGTGGCAGTCGTAAGTAGGGGTGTTACGATTTATCGATAGTATCACGATCGTCATCGCCTGTCATATGATACGATGCATCGATAAAAATTTCATTTAGGCAATATATTACGATATTTTTATCGTGAATATGGACGATACATCGATGTATCGCCACCGTTGACGATACATCCCGATACGGCGTAGTGAACTTCAACAAAACATTATAAGAATTAAACTCGTAATGCCATGCTAGGAAAGTAACTCGTTAGCGCTAGGTACATTCACCATATGTCGTGAAAGTTTGTACTACGGAAATAGGAATTAAAAATAGGACAAATACGTCAAAAAGACAAATTAAATTCTATAGCAGACTTATGTTTTTCTTCAGACAAGTATCGTGATCCATATCGTTTCGACACCCATGTATCGTGATATATATCGTCTCGCACTTCACTGGACAATACTTTTGTGATATCTCGTATCGCCATGAAATGTAAGTATCGGGATATATCGCCTCGCAGCATTGTCCACGATACACAGCTCTAGTTAAGTTTTTCATGTCTTGACACTATGTAACATTGACATAATCTTTAACTTAAAACAAGGTTCGTGATTTGCCAGCATGTGTGACTGCAATAACATTACACTGTTACCAACAAACTTCGTGCGTTGAGGTTTTATATCTACAGTGGCAATACACCTCTCCAAACACAAAGTGAATTTACACAAAATGTATATGTATTAAGTTTCACAAAAACCTCTTTCCTTTCATCAACAAAATATGTGCTTGTACAGCATTTTGTTAAACGAACGCAGTACCAACCATGGCATTTTCTCTCAAGCAAAGATAACACCATCCATAGCGTGTCGTGTGAAGTAATTAGGAAGAGTCAGGAAGTTTCCGCTTTTAGACAGGATCCGCTGGAAATGAGTGACTCGACCCAGGGTGTGAGGTCTGGATGGTTAACTATACGTTTTATTTAAGACTGCGTCACTCACTGATGGAGCTCGATGTTTGATTGAAGCTTGCAGTGTCAGAGGCTTGTCGGATAGAAGAGTTTCTGTTAAAACGTGTTTTTAAAAGACGTTAATCGAAAGTCAAATTCATTGTTTTGTGACAGACACATCTGATTAGCATGGAAAATTGACTTTTTAGGAACTCGAATTATCCCTTCGGTACATCCTGTATTTGAGAGCATAGTGTTAACGTTGAAATGTAGGGCATACTGTGAAGTGTGGTAGCGATGTTGTTGTTTCTTGGTAATGTCATTTGTTAACAATTTAACAGTTACGAAAACTGGGAATGTGCCTTAGAATGTGAGTATTACATGAGTAAAGGAAATCCATAGTACACACTGTTTTTGTTTTTGGTGAAGATTCTTTATACAGGGAAAACGTTAATATTTTTGAACTTTTTAATAAATATCATATATGTTGAATTTAAAATTGTAACTGATTGAAATAACATAGCACAATAAAATAATGTCAAGTCAGAACTTGGTAGCAGTTATAAGAACAAGTACGCAATAAGCAATCCTATTATCTGCAGATTAGCACATTTCATATTGTAATCAAGCAAAATTATGTGAGTTACGTAATGTAAATTATTTAAAAACATACATTACAAACAATTCCTGACATGATATTTGAGTATGATATTTTTCTGGAGACAATCACACTATAAGTAAGACAAGCTCGAAAGAATATTATTGTTACTTGGTAAAAATAATTAAGGCTGTGGAATCCTATTTTGTTGTACTGTGTTTTAGAGAGCGCCCATTTAGAACTCAATGATTCCTATTGCTGCAGGATAGGTAGCTTCAGTAATTCGAATTTCATTTTTCATAGGTTTAGCACCAAATCCATTCGTGGTTGTATGCTTACTCGGCAAAACATAATAGACCGACCATTATTAGCACAATTTAGCAAAATACATCTTGAGGTTACACAGAATGTCTTCTGACAAGCAAACGACCACCAAAAGAGCAACCAATATCAACAAGAACCGTTCGTCATTGGACAGGTTTCTAAACTCCCACAAGTTTGACAGATTCAAACGAAACGTGCGGGGTGTATGTGGCTGCTTGAAACGTGATCAGCTGTTTGTTGAATTTTTCTGGAATTATTCGATGATCCAACCACTCATCGCTGTTGTTGACGTAGCAAATGGCAAATTAGAAATAATATTGCAAAGCCATTACCAACTTACTAAGTTTGATATTCAGAATAATGTAAAGATTTATGGATAACAACTTCTTCTTTTCAACTTTGAGCGACGTTTCGATACAGGTTCTTGTATCGTTTTCAAGCACTCAGTGCAACAGGTAATGAATTTAGGTTTTATTACCACTACACTTTGTTTCATTACTGAAATAGCACAGTGCAGGTGTTTGAAAAGAGTATACATTGACATTTAATATTTGAAAGTTACAATTAAGGTTTTATTTTTACACAAGTACAATGAAGTAAAACGATTTTAAAGTTTTACTTAACCATTTACTTTGCATTAAATTGTAAGTTTTAAACAGCAATACTTGAGCCAAAAAAGCCTTGACGGGTTTTACATATACACATATCACCATTAGCTTTTTCCCGATTCTCTTTACACACGTGAGATCCTGGCCCCCGTTCCTCAGAGTGATCTTAAGCTAAGTTAATCGTAAGTGATTGTTTAAAATATCATCCTGTTGAGTTGTTTCTTATCATAGACTTATGGCTGTCGTAGCGCAGACAACGATTTGTAACCGGTGCCGAATGGCACCGGTTCTTAAGCTATCCCTTCGCCACGACAGTCGTAAGCTAATGTTATATTTTAGCATTTACAATCAACTTAGCCTTAAATTGCGTTGAGGAACGGGGCCTTGGTTTGATAATACTGATGAGCATGCAACAAGAACATTCGACTTTCTTTAGGTCAGCATCTGTTAACATTGGTGTGGAAGTTGGTAATTTAAAAAGTGTCAGGGTGGCGAGAAATAATATTACCCCGAACTTTCAGGTAGTTGTTTTAAAAGATGATTAAGGAAAATTGATTTCGTTCGTGTTTACGACATTATTGATGATCGATTTTTCAAGCCATGCGTTAAGTTTTGGAAGGTTGAATACTGTATTCATATGGTAACATTATTCGTATCATGATCAATGATATGGTTACATAATTGGTCAGAATAGGTTTTACAAAAATAAATAAAAATTCAGACTTTTGTGAACTAAACTCTGTTTCTCCCAATCTTTGATTGGATAAGCCTAAGATAATCAAGTTTGTGGCTATTCTTTGCAAATCACAGAAATACCCTCTTGAAAACTATTTGCATCAATCGGTGTTCTCACTTAGTGCCAAAACAACTGTTTCATCAAAACCTTGTTCAGAAAATTATTTGTTTCAAAAATTTAAAATCACTTGCATGCATATAAACATTGATGTTCATGCGTAGCTTTAATAAATGGATGCCACACCTGAATAAAAGTTAGGAGCTACATATATCTGTTTATTACACAACTGCAGTAAACATTGCCGAATAATTAGCGAAAACGGAATTATACAGTTACTAATTAGAAAAAAACAAACTCCTTTGTGTTATTGCGCGGTTAATGTTTTATGCATTGTTTTACTTGTTGATGAATTGTAAAAAGCGTGCATTTTTTACAAATTTATACGGTATGGAAATTTCCTTTTATTTATTGTAAAATAATATTAATTATTGGTACTAACAAACAGCTCTAAATTCAATATTTGCTAAACAAGTGGCCCGCTGCTTTGGAGGATGGGTTTAAAAAAAAACAAAACTGTGCACTGTTTAAAGAATACAATATTATCGCTTGGAAAGTACACATTTTAGAAACAATTTGTCAACTAAACCCATTCTTTACTCAGAGTACTATGTCTGTAAAGAACTAACTTACATCATCTTTGGGAAATTCATGCACTTTGATATAAATATGTATGTATTCATGCTCTTAAAACATCGTACTTTCTAATAAAAACGGAAATTACCGTATTCAGACAGTTAGGTATTACTGATAAAATCATCTTTCTATGTTTCGCACCAAAAACTTCCATGATGTTCACCACATTTTATGGCCATTTGAGACATTTTGGATTTAGTCCAGGAGGTGTTTGCGTTGGACCAGACACTTCAACAAAACTGATGCTTATTCAGCATTTTATTTCAGACCAGGTGTAGCAAATGACAAGATGGGGAGTATACTGACATTAATTTGCAGACTTAAGTCTGGGGGAAGTAATTCTTTTAGTATTGATGTGCGTACAATTCAAGACTCTCAGCATAGCAGGAACAAACTTAATTACGCAGTTCGTGGTTTGGTCAAACCTGAAACAAATATGGGTCCCTTTCCACAAAGCCTTTGTTAGGTAAATACTTCTTAGCACTCTCGTTACAACTTACAAAATTGAAAATTCTCCCTAGCTATGGTTTGCTAAAATGGCCTCATGTCAATTTCAAGATGGTAGTTTTATAAGTATACTTGTCACAAGTCTCGTAAGGTTAAGCCAAGGGTGCTAACATAACCATTAGGACAACAGATTCCATCAGGTAGTGTGGTAGTTTAAATGTAAAAACAGACAAACTGCAAGTATGAATCACTCAAATTCGGTGCTGACATCTCGCCCCGCTGACAAACAAGTCGTATGTTAATATAGTTAGCATATTTCCCACCCTATTCCTGTGATTACCAAAGCACCAGGTAAAGATGATATTTTAATTCACAAGAAGACTATGCTATCGAATCTGCTTTTTCGTCTGACGCCAAAGCTATTACCATGATGTCAAACAAAATCACCTTTCACCTATTTTGACTTACACATACACATCGGCAAATGGTTCATGCAAAGCAGCTGATGAGATTTGTATCAATTTAAAGTTAACTTTAAAAAGAAATTAAAGTTGTGTTTATCATTGTATGTTAAAGGTAAAGAAACTAAAGGTGTAGAAAATATATCTGATAAGGGAGCTTTTTAAAAAAGTACAACGTAGTCCTAGGTTCATGAGCTAGTTAAACCATGTTAGTGCTAACGGGATTAAATATTATTACACACTGTAAAATATCCACGCCATACTTTGCAAAAATGCCAAGAAAATCATTATCTAGGCTATTCAGTTCAAATATCCTGACACTACAAACACACATTGTCGTTGTGTGCCCAAAGGGTTTATGTTGCACACTAGTACAGTTTAGTTAACATTGTTGTTTTGTTCTTCACATTTTCTCCCGACACAGTTCTAATAACAATGTTTATAAATCAACAACTAGTTGCAACGTGTCATTGGTGTTGGTTAAATCACTTTATGTCACTTTAGATCTGGAGCCCGATTTGCCAAAAATCGTTGTCAACTGTGCATTTTCCAAATAAAAACTTGTTTTTCTTTGGAAAATGCACAGTTTACAACGATTTTTTGCATTTGTCGACCAAACCCATTAACTCACTGACATGGTTTACGACGTCATAAAGTTATGACGTCTTTGTGAAACGGTGGCCTGATCATTGTCTGTTGTGCAATCCAATTGTCAGTTATAAAACAAGAAGGTTTTCATGGCCAGCTAATTTCCGCTGTGTGTTTTTTATCCACAGCCTGAAGGGTCATACTCACCTCCCCGGTCTAAGATTTTTTTACGTTGAAACCTTATTTCCGAAATCATCAATATATGTCTTGTACAATAATCCTTAGCTTGCTACTGGCAACGTTTAACTATTTTAATGTCCATGCTAACAGAAACCTGTGTCAAATGTCAATAGCTCTTTGATACAACTTGCCACATGATAGTTAAATAATAACATTATGCTGACAGGGATGTAAATGCACATGAGACAGATTAGCACTGAGAAAGTTATAGTTTAATACCGTTCTTAACAGGGTTTTATTTATATATCGGTGGCTAAGTTTATTACAAGAAGACATTCTGCACTATCAAAGTAAATATGTAATGCAGTAAACTCTCCGGCATCGACTGGTACCCAGATCACAAGGGTGGTACTTATTGCAGCGTGGTACTCTTTGCATGCAGAAATATGTTTAGAGTAATGTGAATTTTACACATCACATTAATTAGCAACGCACACTAAACATGTAAAACAATTTGTACTAATTGGCAGCGTGTGACAACAAAAAATCAATTAATTTAGAGCTCTTGGGATTAGTGGAACATGGAGTGAAAGTAATACACTAATTGATTTAACAGGACTAACTCCACATTGTACCCAACGTATACTAAGTACACCTGACTCGAAATTAACATCTTACTCTGAATAGTTTTTGCCTTTTATAATTACTTGTTCATAAAGTGACTGTTACCTGATGGAGCGCTGCTGGCATCACGTGACTATTTCAGTGTGTGTATTATGAAGTCATTTAAACAGCCTGTTAAAAACGAATCCTTTGGCAATCTGTTTAAAAGAGGTTCCTTACGGGAGCTCTTGGAACCAATTTACCACAACAGAAGGTGATCACAGTTTCATGTTCTAAATATTAATTCAGCGCTTTATGGGTTAACATTGTATCGACCAATGAATAACGCAATTACAATGCGTTCCACGTGTTACTGATGTACATAACAGCAAGACCAAGTGTTATTGCAATATGGACATTTCCAGGAAACCCTAATTAACTCAAGTGGGTATTTCGCTTAGACTGAATTGCTAATTCACAATAGAAGACAAAAAATAAACAAGAGAGAAATGTGATATTATAGTCTCTGTTTCGCTGAACACGAAATTACAAAATAATCACACTGCAAGTTACTTGGGCATGAAATGTAAATAGAAACTGGTTTACTGATTAGAACATTCACTTTACCTTGCGTTTTGTGTTGTGATTGTTTGACAAGATCAACAAGAAGCAAATGTCAGACCAAACTCAAGAGAATGGTTTAAATCTGTTACATCTCGACACTACATATATTACAAATATACACAGGCATGCACTGCTTATTGACATCCAGTGACTTTGGCATGCCCTGTCCTGCTGGTAGAACATAGAGGACAGTTATCAGTGGTATGTATTACTTTGATATTATAGAACACAGAGGACAGTTATCAGTGGTATGTATGACTTTGATATTATAACATGCTAAACAAAAGAAGTTTATTTATATTTCAAAATCGCAATTCACGACCAGTAGATTTTAACTTTACATTAAAAATTAATATTTATAGTATTTTATTATTCAAGGCTTTGATATGCTTGCTCCTTTATCAGGTGAATGATACTGTGAGGAGGGTTGCCTGACATAACTCGTTAAGTACCTTGAACATTTGAAATCTGTCGAAATTATAGTCAACCTGGCTATGATAATATATTGTGCCAATGTATCGTCAGTTAGTTCTAATTCACTTTAGAATCATAAAAGTTTAAACATTTCTGTTCAATTCTCTGTGGCGGTGGGGGAGGAAAGAGAGAACAGATGTTGGATTGCTGTATCAAAACGAACTTGACATGTGAAAACCAATTTATTTCTATTTTTATTTCTGTATGAACTAAAAGTGTTTGCCAAAAGTAATATAGATTATCTGAATTGAAATAGTGAAGGGACAGGAAATAAGCAGAGTAAACGGTTGAAATATTGTAACGACAACATCTGTAAGTCATGTTAGCAATCATGTTGCTCCTCATTTAAAAAATGTATCGATGCTGTGAATGTTGATATTTACGTAACTACTTCTTAGGTTTCTCTCAGCTGATGGCTCATCAACAAATTACACTGTTGCTCCATGTACCTCAGGAAACATTACAGACAGTGGTATGTCCTAAGTATGCCGTGATTAAATGGAGACTGTCATTATCATATTTGTTAAAGTTGTTTTTACACATAAAGTTGTTGCGTTGCAATTAATATATATTTAGTTGTCAGTTCAGGAAAATATGATCAAGATAAAGTTATAGTTATTACTTAAGCCAAAATAGTATTATGTGTAATATTTATGTTTGTTAGGGTATAAATGTAAATGGTGTTTTCCATGTGATGACGTAAAGCTCCTTGTGTCAGTTTTGCAAGGTGTCTTGATAACTACTAGAACATAAAATGTGGAGGAAGGTAAATGAAGTGCTGGGCGTTGACAGAAACAAGTGCAGAATGAAAGCTTTCCGCTTTGAACAGGAAAAAAACAGTGGAGTTTATGTCATGCTTGGGTAGTTAATGTTTTATTTATAGCCTACACTAATGTGATAATAAACATGGTTAGGATAGATAACGTGTAGGGATCTCATAATTCCCAAGGAATTATCCGCTTGTTGACAATTTGCAACACGTGCTGTAATACATCCGTCGTTCAAATGATAATTGGGTCGGCGTCAAAGAGCACTTTCTGAACCATATTTGTCTGTGTTAATATCTTACAAGCAACCACAACTATAATGTTTGCAGTTGTGCGACGTGTATTGTGAGCAAGCTGTATCCGGTTATGACATTGGATGCGTTAATCTAGGCCATGGAACTACATGCCAATGTCACTGTAAATTCAAAGAGGTTTTTTGTCTGATCGGTAAACACTTAAGACTGAACAAGTTCTCGAAATTGGAATTCCAAAACTTACTGTTATTTTAAGTAAGTTTGTCAGTATTTCCCTACATACAAATGCATGGGTGAGCATTTGCTATTTTAGGCACAATAAACGTAATTGAAAATAAACAATTTTTAACACATTCGTTCCAAAATAGAAAGTAAAAAAAATGTTGTCTAGAGTTACTTATATTTATGACAACATGTAAGAACCAAAATGGTGAAAATTACTTTAATGAACTAAATAGTTTGAACCGGAAAGAAGACCGCTTAAAGAACTATTGTTAATAAGCATAATAACAAAAGAATTAATTGAATTTCTAATTTATGGCACATTTATTAAGTTTGACAATTTTCATAAAAGTTGTGAGTGACGGGTGCTACCGGTACAGAAGGACATACTCATCATTTTAGCGAACATTATCATTACTAGGGCTGCAGTGTACCCGTAAATTACGTTTCCTATGTACCATTATAATCAAATGCACATTTAAAAAAACATTATCATCTCGAAGAAAAAATATTGTGTCACTTATTGTTGTTTAAACTAAGCTTAGTGTTGCTTTCTTTTTTAAAAATCATTTAAATGGCTCATACCAGTGGACACTTAGGGTTTTTTGTGGTTTGTTTTAATTTAATTAAATCATTGATACATTAACCCTTGATTTAAATAGGACTTGTCACAACCTTTTAGTATCTTTTGTAAACGTATCCTGTGCAAATTCTTTTAAAGGAGATCCGATAGGAACACTTTTAAAACAAATGATCACAAAATAGGTTTTTTACAGTCCATACAGAATGTAAATTAGACATTAAATGAACAA
>JAULCD010256555.1:0-10258 GCA_032361085.1 Calliostoma canaliculatum
ATATATATATATATATATATATATATGTTGTCGGTTATATTTTTTATACAAATAAAAAAAACTTCTTGCAAAAATATTTTTTTTAATTTTACAATTTTTTAAATTATTTAATTAATACTTTTATATATCAGACTAATCAGCTGAGGTTGATTGACAGCTTCAGCTGACTGTGATTGATAACACAGTCCTATGACCATCAGCAACACATTTCATTTCTTTAACCCTTACAGTGTTGAGTTGATTTTTTAATAGGATTTAAAACTGTGACCACCACCTAATGTTGAAAACTTATCCAGTGGTAATTTGTTTAAAAGAGCTCCTTTTACCACTGGATACGTTTTTAAAAGCATTTTTAGATTTTAATTTAATAATTTAAATAGACAAATATTAACACTTTAAGGGCTAACCAATAATATATTAATGAAACATATCTCATATACACGTAAATAAGAAATTGGGAAAGTGATAACACAATCACTTTATTACAGGCACATGACATTTTTTAACATTTGTTTTATTTTTCTTACAAGGAAAAGGAACAACAGAAACTTTGCATGAGAAGAAAGGCAAGTGTTTTGATTTATTTTCATGTGTTGGGTATATATACAGACAGTTTTCTTTTTTTGCTCCTTTATGTAATTGATCTAATACCAGTGTTTGACATATTAAAAAATCTTCAAAATTCTATGGTACACGAAGTTGGTCAGTTTTTCGAAAGCAGTGAAAACCCTTTACTTGAAATTATGGTCGCATTGGTACTTGATTTTAGAAGAACTTGAAAAATATGACCTCCTTGTGTTGTTAAAACCCTATCCTGTGTAATTTTATCAGAAAGCTTTCAAGAAGGGAGTTCTTTCAAAGAAACTATCATATGATAGGTTTTTAGCTTTCAAGAAGGGAGTTCTTTCAAAGAAACTATATGATAGGTTTTTAAAAGCACAAAGTGTTCATAATTTTAAGACAAACTAAAATCAATACATTGCTTTAAGGATGAAAAAAAAAACCATCAACAAAATTATGTCTTTAAAGTTTAAATACACCATAACAAAGTATATCGACAGCCGTGCGACAACTATGTTTGGTGACAGGTTCAGACTGGTTAAGTATAATTGACCAATTACCAACAAAGAATTTTGAAGTTGTTTTTACTTGGCAAACATGAAGATATTTGGTCAATTTTCTGCTTTCTTTGTTGACATTATATAGTTACATTGGTATTTAGTTCACAGTCAGTGTAGCTGCACATTCTTGTCCTTTAACCCTTTGAGTGTTAAGATGATTTTAGTAAGACTTAAAACTGATTGCCTTGTGCTTTTGAAACTCTAGCTATTCTGTGATAATGTGTTTATAAGAGCTCCTACAGGAGCTCTTTTAAACAAATTATCTCAGGGTAGGTTTTCAACAGCCTATTTTGACTAGAAGTTAGACATTGAAACAGACAATTTTTGAGTTTGGCACTCTTAGGGTTAAAAGCATCCAACACACTGCCAAGTTAATCTCAAACTTGAAGGTAGCTAGGAAGCCAAGCCTGGTGGGAAGAAGTGTCATGCTGCTAAGAGTTGTTTCCCCTTAATTATGCACTTTTACATGATTATTTCGTAGAAATGTTCCCAGTATATGTTTAGAAATACGAAAATACAAACAAACAAAAGAAAGAATACACTTGATTGGTGGAGGTGTTTTTTTTTGTTTTTGTTTTGGGTTTGTGTTTAGTAACTCTTTAAGTGTTGAATTGCATTTAGATGCATGGTTTTAAGACATTGACCACTTCAATTGTACTATTAACCTACCCTGTGGTAATTTATTTAAAAGAACTCCTAAAGGAGCTCTTTTAAACAAATTACCCTGGGATAAGTTTTCAACAGCCTATTTAGGTTAAAATTTTGAAAGTAAAATCAACAGATATTGCACTTAGCACTTTATGAGTTACCTTTTCTGTTATCTCTCGGAAATGGAAGAGTTTATAATTAAGTCAGTTTTATCAAAATATCTGTGTTTATTGGTCTAAAATTAATTATAAGTACAACAATATACTTAGGATATTTTTAATTTTTTTCTAAATCAAGAGAAAAACAAACTAACAGGTTTTTTTAAAAGTATTTCTTCTGACAAGTTTATTATTGTTATTTTCAAATAAAAAAACTGCTTACATCTGAGGCATTTTCAGACGTCAATGAGACACAGATTTTCTTATAAACTTTTCACTATCTCTTTCGTCAATGATGATGCCTGCTGTTTTTATACACTGGTGGCTGGTGTTGTCCATTACCCACACTATCTTTGTACATGGAAGCATTCAGGCCGGGTCTTATCTCACATATTTAATCACACATTTAATCACAGAGAATATTATTTCATAATTACAACTAAATAGTGCTGATACTGGAGGTCATACTTCCGAAGCATTTTAACCCTTATAATGTTGAATTCAGCTTTACATGGACGAGCTTGCGTTGTTGAAAACCTAACCTTTGGTAATTTGTTTAAAAGAGCTTCTGAAAAGAGCTCTTTTAAACAAATTACTATAGGATAGCTTTTAAACAACTTATTTAGGTTTGAATTTGCATACTCTAATGGATGTGACTTGCAATTTAATTAGGGGTTAACAATTATGGGGTCGAGCTTGTTTTTTTTTATTCAGGGACACAGACAGTTTATTTGTCATGATAAAAAGGCTCTTTTAAACAAATTACTATAAGATAAGATTTCAACACTGTTTACCAGCCTCCTTGCTGAGGTTTTTCAACACTGTTTACCAGCCTGGAGCCTTGGTGCAGTGGTAGAGTGTCTACTCGGAGATTGACTATTGCAGGGTTCATCAGACCCAAAGTTGTTATAAAACTTGTACCCTTTTGACGGGTTGTTGTAAGGACTTGTTGGCTTGAAGTCAGTATAATGTGTTTGAGTACTCACTCAATACCACTTTCAGGTTTAACATTGGATACTGTAACAAACAAATGTTGCTTTCAGTACTATGGAGGATTCTATAGATATGCAGCTGAAATCGCCTCAAGAATGTAGTTACTAAAAGTTTTTTAACAGCATATTATAGTTAACCTTTAAAGAGCTGAATTTGTGCTGTTGAAACCTTTCCTGTAATAATTTGTGTAAATGAGCTCCTGTAAGAGCTCTTTTACACAAATTATTACAGATTAGATTTTCAACAGCCTTTGGTTGGAGTTTGGAGTAGGAAATTGACATGTGTTGGGTTCAACACTTTGAGGATTAAACATTGGAATAGGCCAATGTTGCTTTCAGCACTGTAAGAGTTAATAACACAAAGTTGTTTCCTCTTGAACTGATTTAGTGATTAAAATAGGTTTTTAAAACTTGTGATTATATGTGATAAGAGCGTCGATAAAACTGTGCAAGTATTCGCTGATGTTGTGTTTGAAGATGAGATATGCAGGTGAGACAGGTGTTGAAGATAGGGGAATGAGAAGATAGGGCGATGAGAAGATAGGAGATCCAGACAGGTTCATGTTGTACCAATGTCTCTGTTGTGAGATAGAAGACCTGATCGCACACACTCAATTTGATAATAGCACATTCAGTGTTACCATTCCAGCATTGTAGCATTGTTTTAGTTCACAAATTTACACTTACAGATTAACCCTTCCAGTGCTGAAAAGAGTTAAATAATGTTTATAACAGACCACTCTATGCTGTTAAAAACCTGTCCTGTGGTAATTTGTTTAAAAGAGCTCCTACATTAAACAAATTACCACAGGATAGCTATAGGTTTTTAACAGCTTATTGTAGGCGGAATTTTGACAATGAAATAGAAACAAATTTGGTTCAGCACTTAAAAGTTAAAAAAATGGGTGCAGTTTAAAGAATATTTTAGATGGTCACCTAAATGTGCTGAGTGCAATATTTGTCTGTATCAGTTTCAAAATCTTAACTTAAGTTGGCTATTAAAAACCTATTCTTTGGTAAATTGTTTAAAAGAGTTCCCGCAGGAACATTACAAAATAATTACCACAATGTATGTTTTCAGTGCATTGGGGTTTAACGCCATTTTCAACATGATTTAAGCTATTTTACAACGACATCTGGTTTAAAACATCTGAATCGATATCTTAAACTTTCAAAAATGCACATTATGTCTGATTAAGCAATCAAATTTTGGGAGAGATGTTGTCGGGGATAGGGAGCGGATGAGGTGGAGGGGAGAATACAGTTGTTGAATTCTCATTAAGATAAGTAAATCGTGTAAGTGTAGCCCCCCCTGTGTTGAGCCCCAGTATGTCAGTATGATGATTGTGTATCTGTGTGAGGTACTGGGATAACATTCCAGTCATTCACAGATAACTGGCGGATAACGAAGCTGTGTTCTGCATCACGAGCCAGGTAAAAACTTTATTTCACAAAACCATCATAAAGCCACAACCGCTGAAAAAATGTCACTGAGACAAGAGGTAAAGATTACAAATGCAAATTATTTTTGTAAACTGTGCACTTTCCAAAGAAAAACTTGTTTACAACAATTTTTGGCATTTGCATATGTAAACCAGACCCTTTGGGCAAGTGAAATTGCATTTGAAACCAAAGCTACTGGCCTAGTAAAACAATTTAAGAGGTCATAGATATACAATGGTTTTGTGAAATGGAACCCTTGTCACAGACAGACTTTATTCAAGCATTCCTGAATCTTAAATATAGCTGTGGAATCTTGACTTCAAACTCCTTCTGTTTGCTAAACCTATTTGCTTTTCAGTTTGTCTTGGGCTGGGCCTCGTCCCTGCATTACATACCACTTCTGTTCCAAGACATGTTTTGACTGAGATTATTATAGAATAATCTGTTTTATCTTTTAAAACCATGTTTAGAATTTGTGTGGAATTATTTGAGACATGTTGGTAAAGAGTTAACCTTAAAAATAAAATTTAACATATTTTAAAGTACAATATTTAAACTTCTTGAAATGTCAGTATAAGTAGGCTGTTGGAAACTTGTCCTGAAGTGATTTGCTAATGTAGCCTTTTAAAAATGGGGCCCTGATGATAAGGTATGTTTTATGCTTGAGTGGACTGGCTGTATATTTTTAGACGCTCTAAGCTTGAGTGAACATCATGTATATTGTGTTAGGTGGGACATGTTCTTACATATTTGCGGAAATTCCAAGCTTTACTGAAATTCCAGGATATGTATAACATTGTTAGACCATGCTTCACTGCACAGAAGGTATTTTTTTATGTTGTTACCAAAAATAGGGATTTTTTTTTCAATGGTTGAAGACCAACTCTGTGGATGTGTTAACAGGGAGATAAGGTCACAAAAAAAACTTTTGGATATTTTGGAATATCCTGTGTAATTTAAAGTGAATTTGTGAGTTTATACAGAAGAAATATGAGACGAATGTTTTTTGTTTGTTGTTTACTTCAAAGACAAAACTAATTAAAACAACAAACTGTGTTGTGGATTGATGAATTGGATATGAACAGAACCAAATTTAACTTTCTCATCAAGTCATTCGTGAGGCTGTCTCATTGCCACAGGATAGGTTTTCAACAGCACAAGATAGTTAAGCTTTAAATTTGACAAAACCATCCGGAACTTTTAAGGTTATTACAAATTTGCATTTATTCCATTAAGTACACAATTACCTGACGGGAAAGATATACCACATGGTATCTGGTTCATATAGAATTATAGCAACTGTTCCTTAATAGCCTAATATTTTGGCAGTGTTTCAATCGAATTAGAATAAATTACCTGGTTGGATACATTAACCAGTTATAAGTAGACCTATATAGACAGCCTGTGTGTAGACACTGAACAGGTAGTGTAGGTGTGGAGACAACAGGTCTGTCTTGAAGCTGGGGACAAGATGATGGGTTAGTGAGAGACGTCACGATGAGCCTCTCAAAATAGCTGCAGTGGGTGGACACAGTACAGAGGAGAGGGGACAAAAGACGGGCAGTCAATTAGCAAAGGTAGTCGACTGTACATCACTCAGTTTTCACACTGTAATACTCATATATTGTAGTTCTGGTGACCTGTTTGGTCTTTCTGTGTTCATTTGATTCTTCATTGAGGACTGGACATAGGTATTTGACTGAAGGGATCAAAGTATTGGAGTACTGTCACCAGTCTGCGTAAGTAGTCAGTTTTACATGACCAATAGATTTGGTTTACAAACTTCAAAATTGTTGGAAAATGAAATTTATAACAGAATAACTTAACCCTTAAAGTGTTAAACCCAAAACTTGTCAATTTAAATGTCCAAACTCCAACCTAAATTGGCTGTTGAAAACCTTTCCTGTAATAACTTGTGTAAAAGATCTCCTACAGGAGCTCTTTTACACAAATTATTAAAGGAAAGGTTTTCAACAGCACCAAGTGGTAACCGTTATACTCGCCTCAATTCAGCACTTTAAGGGTTAACCAAACTATGACAATAAATATTCAATAGTATATTTCAAATTTTTTTCGTAAACAAAAAATGAAAAATAACCGTTATCATGAACGATCATAAGCTATCCACGAATTGACAAAATTTGGACAAATATAGAGTTCAGCTCCGGACAAGTACATTTCGCTTTTTTACTTGTCCGTGGGCAAGTTTAGGAAAATGCTATTTCCACACCCCGGATACTCATTGTTCCTTGGGGTTACAGTGTACCATCGCCTAATTAGTCAAAGGTATTATTAATTATAATTCTGATTATAATATAGTATACTCAAATTTCGGTTCAATTTTTCCTTTAATTTTATCGGCATTAAAAACAGTTCAATTACATAAACATCAAACTTCTTAAATACACTGTCTTATTGAATCTTATATAATCAGATCAATGGTCTCCGAAATCTAATACCAGTGAATTTGATAATCTGCCGATAGGAAGCCGGAAGTTTTATGCTAATCCGCCTGGACGGATTAACGTGAGGGAAATGTACTTCAGATCGAAAAATAAATACTACCGATCGATTCCAACGGCAAATTGAAGAAATAACAATGCTATTGTGGCTAAGATGGGTCACCACAACATCAGGTTTAAAACCAATGCTATATGGCGTCACCAAATTTTATCCCATATTCGATTTATGAAGTCCTTCAAATGAATATGGGTGTAATGAGATTGAAAAATCGGTCCTAAAAATATGCGTCCCGCGAACGTAGTGTGCAGAAGGGCCCCGTCCCTCAAAGTGATCTTAGGCTAAGCTGATCGTAAGTGCTAAAATAGAACATTGGCTTACGCCTGTCGTAAGGCAAATATCACTTTGAAACAGGTGCCATTCAGCACGGGTTCCAAAGCGATCTCTGTGCTACGACAGTCGTAAGATTATGGTAGGAAACTAGTCCACGGGACATTGTTTCAAAAAACACTTACGATCCTCTTAACACTAAGATCGCTCTGATGAACGGAGGTAAGGTTATCAGAAAATATACACGGACTGTGTAATAGGACAGCACGACACAAAATGGCGAAAGCACGAAACGACTTGGCGATAGCATTGCACGACACGAAATAACGATAACATGACATAGCGATAGCATAGCATGACACGAAACGGCGATAGCACGACACGACATGGCGATAGCATCGCCATGTCGTGTCGCGCTATCACCGTTTCGTGTCGCGCTATCGCCATTTCATGTCGTGCTATCATAATATCTCCATATCGCGTGATTTATGAAATACGATATTGCAATAGCCACATTGTGTTGTGCATGTTGATGCAACATCGACATATCTCGTAGAGTGCAGTACTGCGATGGCACTCTCAGCCACCATAGCTTGCACCTCACGACAATTTCACAGGAAATAAATGTTTTGCGAGAAACTTTTGTTGACCTTCGCTGACACTTCGCGCGTGCAGATTCCTAAACAATGAAGATATCACGCGTAGCAAGGTCGTGACATTCGTGCACAATGCGACTTAACCCCCCTAGTGCTATAGAGGCAAAATTCGTCTTTAAAAATCTCTAAGTTTAACCTAAAAAAACACAGTTAAAACCTTTCAAATATTTTTTTTTAATAAGCAAATGACACTTTTTTAACAGTATAATGGTAATAATTAAAAGTGCTTCTAACTTTATTCAGCTGTTTCAGGGTTAATGGTCGACAGTCAGAGACGTTTTGTTTCTTTCTGCTGTAAACAATGCACATTTCGAGATTAAGTGGTTGTGTGAAAATGAGTGTAATAGGGTTAACAAGGTTATTCACCCTAAAACCCGGAACATGAGGTTATCAACATGATTGTTTGTACAGTTATAAGTGTTGTTGAGATACACGATAACATTTCAATACTACGACGATTTCTCTCTCCACAAATCATGTACGTCATTATTCCAAGAAAGGCCACTTACTCGACGTCTATTGTTTTCGCAAACAATCCGGATTCACGTTAACACTTAGACCACTAGTGGGCTAATAATACGTCAATGAAAAGTGTGAATGTTTCATTCAATTTTAACTTCGTAAACAAAAATCTTCACGACTATAAATTTAATATTTAACCCTTTTTGCGCTAGAGAGGCTATACTGATTTCAAAATGTTAATTTAGTCGATTTGCCAATATTATTGTCTACTTTATCCCCCAGACTGTTGAAAATCTATTGTGTGGTAATTCGTTTAAAAAAGCCCCCACGGGAAGCTCTTTTAAACGAATTACCACAAAATAGCTTTTTAAAGATCTTCAAAACAAATTACCACAGAACAGGTGTTTAACTGTATAACTTTGATAAAAGTTAAGTTTGACCACAATGAAATTAGCGTTTTAAGGGTTAACGCACAAGCAGGATTCAGACACAACGTAGATTATGAGTGTTTACGCAGTTAACGTTGTGGAATTGATGCCGCTTAGGCCAACAAAAATAATTGTGGTTTTGATTACTCGACCTTGCCTACAACATACATGTAGGTGCAGACTCTAACTTTGTATTATTATACTGACAAAAAATAACATATCTACTGCAGCTGAAAACCTATTTTATCCTATTAACCTGTAAAGTGCTGAGCACAACATTTGGTCGTTTTAGTTTTCAAGTTCCAGCTGATACAGGCTGTTGAAAACCTATATCCTGTGGTAATTTGTTTCAAAGAGCTCCTGCAGGATAGGTTTTCAACAGCACAAAGTGGTCACAGTTTAAAGATTGGCTGAAATCCACTCAGCACTTTAAGGGTTAAACTTTGATGTCAAGACAAAATTATTTCAATAAAAAAAAATTCCCGACCGTCCTACCCTAAATTTTAAAGACATGTAATCGGAACCACAACCTTTATTTTTGGGAGCCTTATTAACAACATAAACACCTTACGTGTTATAATAACGCAGATCTACAGCTCAAACGTTGAACGTAAACAAAGTGGATGAATCAATTTGTTCCTAAACCTAAGAACGGTTTACACACAAATCACACTTAATAGTGTACATAATGAAAGTTATTTAACTGTCGTCATTGCGTCATAAAATAGTTTGGAATTACTGTTACTGCTGCTGCTACTGATTTTGTCGCTATTGCTACTGTTCGTGCTACTGAAGTTTGATACTACTCGTAAAATATTGCTGCTGAAGGATGTAATACAGTCCAAGCCGAAACAATCACTCACTCACTATTACTTTAGCTATTCTATTACTATTTACTTTTACTACTATTACTACTACTGCCACTACTACTACTACTACTACTACTACTACTACTACTACTACTACTACAGCTGCAGCTACTACTACTACTGCTGCTGCTGCTGCTATTGCTACTGCTGCCACTGCTGTTAATACAACTACGACTACAACCACCACCACTACTTACAATAGCTTGAATTTTAGGAAATATGGAAGAAAATTTTACACTGTTGTTAGTGTTTATAGTATTACTGTTGCAACTACTGCTGCTACCTTTGATGCTGCTTCCCTACACCTGTTATAACGAATACTACTGCAGTAACTACAACATCTACCACGACTACTACTACTACTGCTACTGCTACTACTACTACTACTACTACTACTTCTACCACCACCAAAATAAAATTCTTGTTAATTTAAACTTAAATTTTGTGTCGTTTACACAATATTTTAAAATATTTCATATGAATTATGTTTACTACTACTACTACTACTACTACTACTACTACTACTACTACTACTACTACTACTACTAAAACTACTAATAAACGTGTACTCTGACTAATGTCCATCACATATCTATTGTTCTTCTGTACGTAATAGTAATGTTTTTGCTTATATAATGTTCTTCTGTACATAATGTTCCTTCTGATTTTATGCGCATGTATAAATGACATT
>JAULCD010256666.1:0-10256 GCA_032361085.1 Calliostoma canaliculatum
AGTTTTAGTTTTCCGACCCGTTTTATGAAGAGCTTATAACTTTACGACGCCCTAAACTATATCACTGGGTTAATAAATTTGGTCTACAAATGCAAAAACAAGGTTGTAAAGGGTGCACTTTCCAAAGAATTTTTGTTTTGTTTGGAACGTGCACACTTTACAACCATTTTTGGCATTTGTAGACTAAATCCACGAATTCACCATTTATGACGTGGACAATCTTGTGTTAATTTTTTTTTTTTTTTATAAAACACTTATAGGAACGTTTTGAAAACAAACATATTAAAAAACAGGTTTTATTTTTTCAGGAGTTTAAAAAAAAATTCTCTTAAGATGTTTTTTTTGTTCTTAAGGAGCTTTTTAAAACATATGATCATGGGACAGATTTTATATTTCTTGTGGAGCTCTTTATAACAAAAGAGCACATCATAAATTGTCCAATACTTACAGAAAAGTTATTTAACAAATTACCATAGGATACATATTTTAGTATTTTATGTGGTTGCTTTTAAGTAAATTACCAAAGGATACATTTTCTGTTCCTTTAGGAACTCTTTTTAAACACTGCAATAACCATGGACATTTTTCATTCTAGAGTTCTTTTTAACAAATGATCCACTCTTTTCGCACAACCAGTAAGCCAACGTTTATCAGATACAAAATGTTTTAAAGATAAGACGAAGCGTTTGGTTTTTCTAAAAGTAATTCACTTTATCAAACAACTAAGGATCACATTTATTTATTCAACAAGGACATATTTTTTGCGACTGGAGTTGTAATAACTAACACAGTTAAGAACCGTGGAGTATTGCAGCTTTGTTGTGCAGTTATTTATGTTATTATTGTCTCTGGGTAATCACACAACTACCCCAATGTGCAACGCCTAGTGGATCCCGTGGTATTATATTTCTGTATATGGGACCGTGCCTCGTCTCTCTTTGTCATTTTTTCTCTCAGAATCCCAAAGGTCAGACCACTTTTCTCATAAAGTGGGATAAGTTAGCATATTCCATAGCTGCTCTAACTAATTCCATGTTTAATTGTAAGTTATTTAACAACGTGTCATTAACCTTGTTCAGCATTGTGTGTCCCCGTGTATTATATAAGGTCGGAGGTTGCTATTTAGAGGTATGTTATTTGGACGATTCCATGATGTCAAATAGGTAAATCGGGAGTCTCTTACCACAGTGACAGTGGGTTCAATGTGGTTTAAGTAGGTTAGCGCCCCCTTTTACGGGTGATACGAAGTAAACGCTCTCGCCTTCGGCTCGAGCGTTGAAATCCATATCACCCTTGAGGAGGGCGCTAACGTATACATAATTTGTATAATTTGTTTAAAAGAGCTCTAATACAATATAGATGTTCAGCCTAGTTGTACTAAAATTTAGTCATTGAAACGGACAAATGTTGAAATTGGCACTCAAAAGGTTAAACAAATTACCACAGTGTAGGTTTTAACAGCCGGCTTATATTTTTTTGAACTGTCGTAGCTTGTTTAGCATCGGATTTTAAAAACAATCTCTCGTAGAAGCATATTACAGATTACAAAAGATTAAAATATGAAGTATGCATAAATTCATCATGTTTAATAAATCATTTTGAACTGGCAGATAGGGTCAAGAATTATTAGACGACATTGCGATGGCACAACACCACATGGCGATATTGCGATAGCCCCTCTCAGCTACCATAGGTTTAGGTTATATCTCATTAGCATAAGAAAATGTAAGTATGTAAATGTTAACATTCCATTAATATTTCCTCGTGATAAATTATTGTCAAACCTTTCGGTTTGACAATCAATTGATAACGATAGGAAAATGAATAGAATAAATGGAACAAAACGTCATCGCTAGTTTAAACGTTAACAGGAATTAAACCTGTTTATACTAAAACTGTGTGTTCGTGCCACCTCAAATAATTCTGAGGTTTGACCATAACCCGAGGCGTTGTGTACACATCGTAATCACATTTACTCAAAACTTTTTGAGTCATATTCTTGTAAAGCAACCACAGATGGCCATTCAAAGAATAATATCGCGTATCAAAGCAGTGCTAAAAGCAACATTAGTCATTCGTTCAGGATATAACGCAATTACTTATGGTTTTCAACTTCTTTACTGTCTTAATGTGACGTTTTGGTGTAGGGAAGGTTTGAGGCGGTGGATGTTGATTGCATCTAACTATTTTCTGAGTTTGTAATCAATAGTGTTGCCCTGAAAGATCTTGACACTCTTTTATTAAAGTTGTGGTGGAGTAATTGTTTGATATGTTCTAAAATAGCTGACTTACAGTTGATTTGTTATAGAAGTTTGATGTTCTTTGAGTTTCTGGTTTAGTGGTCAGAGCGTGTCTCCTATATACTTTTTCCCGCAACTGCAGCTGACATCCATTATATATTATTACTGTGTATTGTGGTCTAGTTCAAGAGCTGGGTTTGACGGTAGCATTCAGTATTGTATTGAGGGGGTGAAAGGAGTCAAAATGGTGTTGACACTGTTTTGGAATTTCAAGATTTTGCTGATTTTGTGGCTGGTGTTGTCAATTTGTGAATGTCTGATGGTATTTTTTGAGTCTAGGTGCTAAAGAGATTGGGTCGTAGATTGAGGGTATTATTGATGGTCTTGTTGACGTGGGCTCCTGGATAGTTGTTGATGATTACGTTGCGAATCGGCTAGTTTTCTGTTTGGAGGAGTTGTTCGGTGGATGAGATGTTGTTAGGTTTTAGTTTGAGATGTTAATCCTTACCGTGCGTCTCACGGAAATATCCGGGTCAGGCTATTAGCCTGACCCGGATATTTCCATGAGCTGTTTGGGCAGACAGACGGTGGTGTTGAGTGAAGCACTAATTGGGGTATAAAAAAACCAACATTTTTACAAAATGGGACAGCCAGAATAACTTTTCTAAACCTATGCCGCACTGTAAGAGTTAAAGTAGAAATTATGCCTGGCTTGGTGTTCTTGTAGTTGATGGACTTGAAGTGGATGCATTCATCTGAGTGGGTTGGTTTACGATTTACACTTGTCTGTTGTTTGTTGTGTTGAACTAGGACATCAAGGAATGAGAGCTATAGCCAATGGATTCAGTTTCTGTTGAAAACGTAATACGCAGGTGTTGTTGGGTGAGGTAGTCTAGAAGCTGTGTGAGATTCTGTGGTGGAGGATGACAAAGGTGTGGTCCACTTTTGTTCACCAGTGTATGAGGGTGACAAGACAGTTGGGTGGAGCTTGTTCTTCTAGGTGGGTAACGTAGATGTCAGTGATAGTAGATCAGAGTGGGGAGCCCATTGGTTCAAAGATAAGATATTGTTAGACCAGGCGACATGCGTAAACTCAACCCACTTTCAGAGAAGATCTACATAGGGTTAGAATCGTCAGAAGTAAACATGTTTTTAAATTCTTAATTTTTAAAGCTTGCACCATATTCAATACATCAAGTCTTTTTTTTATATTTTAACTTTATTTTTATTTGTACCAACCGATATAATAATTATTGAATACCAATAAAATTAGATACCTGGTCCCCGTTTTACAAAGAAGATATAACTTTACGACGTCGTAAACCATCGTTGTAAACTGTGCACGTTCAAAGAAAAACAAGTTTATCTTTGAAAAATGCACAGTTAACAACAATTTTTTGCATTTGTAAACCAAATTCATTAACCCAGAGACATCAGTTATGACGTCGTAAAGTTATGACGTCTTTGTGAAACAGGGCCCAGGATATATTTTTATTCCGACCTACCGACCCAATTGTTTTATTTACAAATCTGTAAACCAAGTAAACAAAGAAAGTGAGGCCTAAAGGCGTTCAGTCACGTACTTAGCTTAAATCCGAAATAGATTGGTTTGGAACTGAAGCACTCCTCAATAGATGTTTGATTTGTTTATTTGGTTTGTTTTTCTAAAATTATGTATGAAACGTGTGAGGCACAATATTTAAAATGACTCATCGTTACTGAAGAACCAACACAAGTGTTCATGCAGTCCCAGCAATACAACTCACAAACATAGTGAAGCGTTCATAAAATATGCCCATTTCAGCCTCACACTATTTAATATTCTAAAAGTGCGCAATTTATATTAGATGAAAATCAAACGGATTGGCCGAGTGTTGTTATGACAGCATTAACATGCCACTTTATTTTGAAAAATGAAATTTTACTTCAGATTTATGTAAGTTTATAACTGTTGAGTGTAATAAGTACTTTGTTTGCATTGGGGTTTTCTTTTGAATTTATTAAAAGAATCACACAAAATCATGAACTATAATTTCCGATTTTTGGGTCAGGCCTATTTTGCTATTAGGAACGGGTCTATTTTTTAAATAGGGGGATGGAGGAGGGGTTGTCAGTTTTGTGGCACAGTCCTATTGTTAAAAGAATCTTACGCTCCCCCAATGTCACTCTTTTTAATTGCTCTCTCCAAACACTTGTACATTTGTGTAATTTTACCCGAAGACAAAAAAATTATAATTTCAAACTTTTTCTTTTTATTTTAGTAGCGTAATTATTTTTATGACCCTCCCCAAAGATATGTATTTTTGTTCATGACCCTCCCCGCTAGACTGTCCTATTACCTCTAAATCCCTGAGATCCAACACCCCTACCTCCCCTCCCTAGTACCCGTAATAAACGATTAATTCCTAATTTGGACAGATAGGGCATTTCAACAGAGTGTTTACTGATATCAATTATACCGGTACGAGTTGATAGAGTTTAAAACTCTGAGGTTTGCAGATGAGATTTTAACTTTTATCAACGAGAGTGTTGGTATATTTGATATCAGGAGACATGAGGTTGAAATTCTATTCATCATTCAAAATCAAACTGTGACCTAAATCTACTTTGTAAGTTTCAGGTGTATTTGTAAAGTAAGAACACGATGTTTCACTTAAACCCCATCATCCCATCCTAACATAATTTGTTCTAATACGTGTATTACCAATGACATACGACACCATCATTAAATATATTCATGTTATTTAATCTCTCCTCTTTACAACAAAATTGTCTATTCCTGCTTGAGTTAAACTAATTCTCATCATCGATGCATGTTGACTAACATTAACATTGTAGTGCAAAATAACAAACTTATATTAAACGATTAGTAGACTTTAGGGTTATGTATTGCTCCACATTTTGTATTGCGATATATTGCGATACACTTTTATATATTGCAATGCATATTGCAATATATCGCGAAAAAAAACCACGTGGCTTTTGTGTAATATTTTTCATATTTTTATGTCCAAATTCCATTCTATGTTGGCTGTTGAAAACCTATTTTGTGATAATTTGTGTAAAAGAGCTCCGATAGGAGCTCTTTTAAACAAATCATCACAGAATAGATTCTCAACAGCACAAGTTAGTTACAGTATTAAGTCAAACTAAAATTAATTCGTCATTGTATCGTTAATACATGACTTTCAGTTTATAAAAAATAGAAATACAAGATAAAACATTAAAAAACATGATCATCAGTGTACCGGTATATCATAAACGTATAGCAATACGTACCTGTTTCAGTTCGTATTGCTTACCGGTATACCGGTAATACCGCGCAGCTCTGGTAGACTTGCATTGCACTCAACCAACAAACTAGCTTTGTGGAACGTGCTAATCACTGAACTATCCCACTACCCACCCTCTCATCTATAAACACACATACAATGATGATTGTGTTGCAGTGTATAATTTAATTTTCATTTTTCACTGTTTTACAAACATAATCTAAACTAATTTTGCTAAAATTCAAAGACGTGGCCTTTTTACACTGTCACCTTGAATTATCAACTTTTTAAAGCTGTCCATTATGTTGCTTTACGGATGTTCGCTCCCTTTATTTTAAGTATTTTCTTTTTTTTCAAAACTGGTATATTAAGACTATTAAAATGGAAAAAATGGGAGTCACTGTCTACTTTTCAAAGTTAGGGGATATTTTGTTTCGCAACTATCAGTTCTTGTTTACAGTGAGATTGTATAGAAAAATATATGGCTTTTTGTGCACATTTATGCACAAAATCAGTATTAATGGTATTTAACTTGTGTTAATACTTTAACATGTTGTTGGTACAACATTTGTGTTCATAAAAAGCACAATTGTATAGGTAACTGTGCACTTGTAAGGGTTTGATTTTTAAAATTACTTCAAATGACTCATTTGTACCGGTGCTCAGCATGCAGTCATTTAAGCTTGCTGTTTGACTCCTGTGCATTCTCAATCCAAAATGTTTATTACATGGGTATTTTTAGAAACACAGCCTTAACTGTTGATAAACTCTCTGTAAACACTGATTTTATTGTTGTAAAGGGTAAGTTGGAATAGTGGGTTGGGTTTTGAAGTAATGCCTTGGACAATGAAAACAAAACAAAACTGGAAGTGAGGCAACACTTTTAGATAGTCGTAAAACGTAATCAATTTTTTGTTTAGGTGACAGATATTGATATTGTTTAGTTTTAAGGATGGTTTTGTGGTCTATTATTTAAAACTGAAACATATTTTTGGTAATAATTAACTGTTGTGATTGTTGTTGAATGGGACCTGTTCTCTACAGTTCGAATGAAACGAGCGAACATCCATAACCATGTGTTTGCACTCAGAATGCCAATTTCCTTTTTTTACCTCATCATCCTAAACTGTTTTTATATATTTAATTCAATAACTTCTGTTTAATATTATGTCCCTATATTCCAATTGATAAATTTCCAAATTGCAGGGTGTTTTTACATTATCGTTTTGTTAAAGACAGTTTGTGTTTTACGAATGAATGTTGCATTGAAAGTGCGCTAATTGTCCTTTAAAAACACTTTTTGATGTCATTAAACTATGTATTTTAATGTTAAACTCATGTCGTTAAAACCTCACCCGTCCAGGCCCCCGTTTGACAAAGACGTCATAACTTTACGACGTCGTAAACCATGTCACTGGGTTAATGAATTTGATTTTAAAATATCAAAAACCGTTTTTTCTTTGGGAAGTGCAGAATTTACAATGATTTTTTGCATTTGTAAAAATATTTTGTTACCCAGTGACTTGGTTTACGACGTCGTAAAGTTATGACGTTTTTGTGAAACGGGGGCCAGTGTGTCGTTTCACATAGCTGTTGTAAGGCTACGATCAAATAAAACTATATCATTGGACCAATGGGCCTAAATCGTTGTAAACTGTATAGTTTCCAAAGACAAACAAAAATGACAAAGCTTGTTGTAAACTGTGTACTTTCCCGAATAAAAACACAAATTCCACTGTGTATTTTCCAAACGAAAGACTAAAATGCCCCCGAATCGTTGTTAAATTAGTAATTTCCAAAGAAAAACCCAAACGACAAAATCGTTTTCTTTAGAAAGTGCACTGTTTACGACCATTGTTTGCATACATAAACCAATTGCACGCTGGCGCGTATAAAAAGATGTACTAGTATTAAGAAGTTTGTGAAAGAGTTTGTGTCCAAAAGCTCATTACTTTATGAGGCGTTTGTGAAACGTATAGGACAGATTGCTTTCAGTGCAGTGTACTGTAAACAGAGTGTTTAACCTACTTCTATTGTTCCACGAGAACAGAAGAAAAAGCAATGAATTCCTGAAGCTCAACAAGAACAAATACTGTCCATGTAATCATTTGTTTAAGTGACTTTTATTCATTTATTTTATAATAAAAACTGTATATATTTTCCACCTTTTAATTATTTTACTTTGTGTTGAAGTTTTATACTGTACGCATATAGTTATATATATGAATACATATAAATACATTTACATTATAATACTGATTCCCAAAATAATTTATTACAGGTGTTTTAGTGAGAAGAACTAATTTAAGTAAAATAAGTCACAAATACTAAAACACCTGGGCAATACTGGGTGCTATTTACAGGGTATATTTTGAGATAGCATCCTTGATTTATATGATAAACGATCCACAGTATTTCTCATAAAACTGATTTATTTCCCAGTCTTAACCTTGGATGCATCGGGTCTAATTAAATCGAAAGTAGAGCCATATCAATAAGATAGTGAGCTTAAAAAGTCGGTCGGGCTAAATATACGCCACATAAATACTATGTTTACTCTGGTGAATGTTTGCCTTCTACCACCAGACCCCCGTTCAACAAACCTATTATAAGGCTAAGACGTCATAACTTTCATCTTAGCGATCTCGTGACGAGAGCGCTAAGATGTAAGTTAAGACGTCTAAGCTTTATGAGAACTTTATAGATAAAGACCTTCCTATTTCCCTAGGTTCCTTAAGACGTTTGGCTTAATGAAAGTCTTTAACGGCCATAAAGAATTATTGACTAAAATATTTACTATTCCTAGCTTACGATAGCATTGTGGAACGGGTCCTTGCGCTATTGCCAAGATATGGAGTTTAAACTTTGGTTCTGTGGTAAATACGTATACCTTACACAGATAATTATTTTATATTTGGCCCTTATCATCTGCATAAGAAAATCACACCCAAAATAGAGTCAGTAACGTAGAAATAGACAAAAGGGCGTAAATTGTTGCTGCTTGTCATGACCCTTCAAAAAGTGTCCCTTTATACTGGCTTTATTTTATTCTAATACAAGAACACTGATACTAGCATATCTCTTTGGCGAAGTACCTTAGTCATATTAAGCTTACCTTAAACACAAACAATACATGGTTCAAAACTTAGTTAAATATATAGTTACTGCAAAACAGAATTATTTACATATTGATTATTATATTTACTTCTGTGGTACTGTGTTAAATTTGATGTTATTATGGGAAGAAATTAACGAATCTCGTAATATTACGTCAGATTTATAGATTTTTATAACTTTTATAAAACGTGTGTGTATAGTACAATATTTGTATATATACAAATAAAATGAGGAAGTATTTTCTTTTACCACACAGCCATATGCATGTAGAGTCCTAACTTCAAATCAATATGAATTGTTAAAACCAAAATTTAATATTTTCTCATTCATACCCGAAACTATACATAGTCTGGTTGACTTGGTAAAGGTAATGACGATTTAAATTATGTTTAATACATACAATATATGGCTCATTTCACAGCGAAACAATTGGAATAGACTCCATACAGCAGGTTCCAGCCAGATTTGTACCTACATACAACGAAGTAACATTGACCTTAGAAACTTCCATACTTACAACCCTTCAAAATTTACACTTTTTCGGGGAATACACCGTAACCATCTTGACGTTTTGGAAAATTAATTTTTAAATATACTCAAAGGATCCCCCCAAAAATTCCACAAACTATGTATGGTAATTTGTTTAAAAGAGCTCCTTAAGGAGCTCTTCTAAACAAATTACAACAGCATAGTTTTTCAACAAAATCATATTGGTTATTTGATTCTCACAAGGACATATTTTGCCGCCAGCGTGAGCAGAGCAGTCGACATTGACCGGAAATGCTTTAGGTTTGCGCAGTTTTCTAATAAATGGTCAGACTACCGGATGTTGTCCTACGCGTGTTTGGTAGGTCTGGGATGGACGGTACTCAATACTTATTTAATTAGTTACAGTATGTTGCTCTGCGGAAACAAGCAGCATGGCGTTTAACTTACCCTTAAGCCAGGGTTGTCAACCCCAGAGGGTGATGTTGGTGTGAGAAGCCGGGGTCCAAGGGCAGCATATTTCAGCTGGCTCAAAGATCCCGTTCCTTAAAGCAATGTTAAGCTAAGTTGATCGTAAGTGCTAAAATAAAGCATTGACTTACGACTGTCTTAGCGCAGAGACTTTGGGAAAATATACAATTGCCCCGCTCCCACCCCACCAGCTTCCACTAAGTCTATAAATCATTCATACTGTTATTCCTGGCGCAAACATGTGAGGTGCATTTATTATGTTACCCTACAAACAGTTGTTCTTCATGAATAAAGTTCATATTTCAAAATATTAAAATTACCCATCTCCGGATTTTAACGAACCTTCTGAGTGCCACATATAAAGAGAGATAACTCTAATACACAACTTGATAACGGAACTGTTTAATTGCGAGTTAAAGAGATGTGATTCATTTGTTAATCAAGATGTGCTGTGAGATTACTTTAATGTCTGCTGATCTCCGAGAGATATGGATTCAGCTATCTTTTATGCTAGTTTATGTTTATCTTCCCCTTTGGTCTCCGTGAACATAAATTATTACAGAAGACACATGGGCCCCGTTTCATAACTTTACGACGTCATAAACCATGTCACCGGGTAAATGGCTTTGGTCCACAAATGCCAAAAATCGTTGTCAACTGTGCATTTTCC
>JAULCD010256776.1:0-10255 GCA_032361085.1 Calliostoma canaliculatum
GAGCTCGGCATCACTCTCAGCAGTGGAGAACTGTTCCACAGGGCTGTAAGGATAGGGTGCAATGCTAGCATCACCCTGGGTTCGTCAGTACCAGCCGATACTCGCAGGTTCCACAGAGCCACACTAGGTGTCCTCCTGCTGTAAAGTCTGACCGCCGCGATAAAACTAAAAAATTGTTGAAAACGGCGTTAAACACTAACTCACTCACTCACACTCCTTTCTTTTATGTTTGGGTCAAAGGTCAGGAGAGAAAGTTTTCAATGGTCACACACATGCTGATCTTAGGCACAGGTTTGGTTCAAAATCTATCTTATACACGACGGTTTTAATAAAATTATTACACATATATAAGGATAAAGTAGCACAACATTTAAATTTAACAAAAATGATTGACATTTTGTTTTCTTCGAGATAGATTAATAAACCCATCATGATCATCAATATACAGTACACCACACACGTATCACGATACGTAATTGTTTTAAATTGTATTGCGGTACACCGGTAACACCGCACAATCCTACTACTTATGACTGTAATTGTGTCACAATGTGGATAGTAAATAAAAATATAACTTCTTTTTGCACAAAGCAGTTGTAACGCTAGAATAATTTAAGAAGCTAAACTATTTGCTACACGGTAAGTTAACTTCAAATGGGATTCGCCAGCCCCAAAAAATCAAAGCACTGCAACTTTACTTTTAAAATAATTCTAAATATATACAAATCGATTTTAATTATTTGAACGTAACATAATTTTTAAAACAATACATGTACTTATGTTTTATGGCCTTACAGACTCAAGTTAAAAAAAGACTGACATACCGTGAGGCTAAGACGTGACATCCCATGGTACATATGAAGTTTAAGAAAAACTTGTGACTCAGATGTCAGTTGACGACATACCTTTTGCTTTTAGGGAGTTCATTGTCAATGCAATACAAGCAAGATTTTCTGCCAACACAAATGTATTCTAATCAAATGTGTTTGTGTGTTTGTTAGGCATATTTGTATATTTCGGTACTTTCACTGGAAAAAAGTACAGGAAAACCCTTTACTATTGATCACGCTATTCATAATTAAAAGCCCAATTCATGAATATCACGTAAATGCGCTATTGTTCTCAAGACAATCCCTGTATGTTTTAGAAGGTTTTTTTTATAAAAAAAATTCAACTTATTTTTATATATGTTCACAACGTTTTGGGGCACATGCTTGCTCCTTTTAAGAGCAGGCATTTGATCTGAAACGTGTAAAAACATACAACAAAGTTGACTATTACAAATCTAACCATTTCTAAATTTTACCTCAAATAATTAATCCCATCGTATTCCTTATCAAAACGTTCATGGTCAACCTGATTCATTCCATCCAGTTCTTGTTGTAGGGCAGCGCTAAGTTTATTTTCTAGACATAATGACACTAATGACACGTACATTACATTGAAGAATCCCTGATATTCAATGTAAGGTTCGTGAAAGGTTACTATGGCCTTCTCTAAGGAAGCACCCGTCATACGCATAACTTTCATGATTGATGTCAAAGTAAGTACACAACATGGCGATATAGCTGAAATATTGATGAAAGCCATGTAAAACTCTATTTCACTCACTCACTCACTCAAAGTAAGTGGGGTTGAATTCTAAAAGCAAGCAAAACCCTTCAGACCCGTTTCGTCAATTTGAGGTCAAAATCTCTACCACCCTTTATTATTCATAATTCATGACAATGAAAGTCATCTGCTAAAAATGCCATGGTTTTGAAGTGAAACAATTGGACCAGTAAAATTATTTTTCACAAAACATACCTGAGTAACATTCAATATGTTTTAAGATACAAAAACTTAATTAAAGGTCACAGTATAAAAAAAAAACATCGGGAATTCCTCCCTGTGTTTACCATTAAACTTTCTTACTAATCTTGCCCCAGTTTCCTAAAGCGATCCTAGCGTTGTGGTGATCGTAAGTGATTGTTTTAGACAATGTCCTGTGTAGTTGTTTCTTATCACATGCTTAGCACTGTCGTAGGGCAAAGCTTGCTTTGTAACCGGTGCCGATCTCTGCGCTACGACGTCGACAGTCGTAAGCCAACGTTGTATTGTACAACGTTGTACTTAACCTAAATTTAAATTACCATAAGATTGCTTTGAGGAACGGGACCCTGATAACTTCACAGATAATGAAGCCTTGGTTAAAACGTTTCCCCTCTCTTGTCAGAAAATATAGTTACGTCGCGTACATGTATCAAACTTAAACTTGCCCATTTATTTTTTTGGGTCTGTAATCCACTGCAAACGAATGTAGGAATATTGTCAATAGATTTTACGTTCTCGTTTTGTCTTCATGTAATCATACGTATGATGTTTCCTTTTAATATTAACATAATGACATATCTATCTTAATTTACTCTAAACGTTTTTACATTAAGCACGAAATTCATAGTAATTTTCATTGAATACGGTTAATGGTAACATTAAAGCTTTAAAACTTTTTCTTTACAAATTTACTAGTTGTAAATAAAAATATCTTCAAGGTTATTTTAAGATTTAAGATTTTTTTAAGAAATCGTAAATTATATGCATCTTTAATTTGGTATTTAGTATTATCGTTAAATCAATACTGTACATGTACATGCATTTTAAAAATAAAGGCAGGCATCAGTAAGTTCGTGTGGAGTGTAAAAGTTGTAACGTATAAAGTACTTTCCATCCACCGAGGAGGCTGTTTTAAAAGGTTGTCGTAAATTTACGACGTCATAAACCATGTCACTGGACGGATGAGTTGGTGTACAAATAACAAAAAACGTTGCACTGTAAAAAAACCACCTTTTTCGTTGGTAAGTGTATAGTTTACAACGAGTTTTAGCATTTGTAAACCAACAAATCAGCCCAGGGAGAAGTTTATTAAATTGTTTTTGGTTGGAAAGTGCATGGTTTATATTACAACAAAGTTTGGTACTTATAAACCAAGGCATTTCTTCAGTGACATGGTTTACGGTGTCATAAATGTACGAAGTTTTTGTGAAACATCACTCTGGCTTTACTCTTTAATAAATACTTGTGAAATCAGTTTTTTCACAGCAGTTTATGATAAATTATTTACCAAATATTTGTTTTGTATTTTAAAAAAGCTTGTCTCTGGCATTCAAAATACTGCTAACAACACATTTGTATTTTGTTGTTCTTGTTTTAAAAGAAAATTAGTAAAACAATTATTTTTTATTTACTCAAAATTTGTTACTAAAGTGAAGAATAACGTAAACATACAGCACATGTAAGCTCCCAGCCAAAGCTTCACACATTGACTTCACGATGTATGTTAATTGTTCAATTGTGTCAGCCTAACAACCCGGTTCTACTTCAGGGTCCCATTCCCCAAATGACCTTAGGCTAAATTGATCCTAAGTGATAAAATATAACATTGGCTTACGACTGTTGTAGCGCAAAACTTTATTTTGGATCGGTGCCATTCGATTTTATGCCCTACGACAATCATAAGCATATTATAAACACAGGACACTTACGATCAACTTTACAATAATATATATTGATGAACGGACCCTTGTTTACAGAGATGAACCTAAGCTTGATTAGGATAAGTCCAAACAGGTAGCCCTGATACTCAAGATTCCAGCCTGCATGGCACTGATTCCTGGCTGGTACCATGATGACATATCTCTGGTATTACTTTGACTGACCATACAAGGCATGTCCTCGTTATAAAGATACTGTAGGGCAAATCTTATACTCTTTTCCATAAATGTGAGCTTCCTGTGTATTGGACGTGTGGTTGGCATAGATCGGGTGTTTCGGAAGACAAAGAAGGATCGAACAAGAGGCTTTGTCAGTGAATAAATTGCTCCCAGTTACAACCTGATAAAGGGATAATATTCATTTATTCTATCATTATTAATACTGTTAAACCGTCATTAGTTCGAGTTGTTTATAAATTTAAAAAAAGACTATTAACTTCAGAGAATTATTTAAATTTCTATTTATTAGGACATATTCCATTGAATTATTTGGCAATATACACATACAAGCTGTATAGAGGAATCACCGAATTTCAGGGATGGCATCAGATGTTCGCAACTAGTGAGTGAGTTAGTAGTTTAGCTTGGGCAATATTACAGTCATTAGCGGCGGGTACAAAGAGTGAGTCTGTCTTACTTGTCGCACCTGTCTTACTTGTAGCACCTGTCATACATCCAGCTTTCAAACTTAGTTAGGTCTTACCATTAATGTTTGCCACATGATGATAACAACTTTCCACACTATGACACTTTAAACCATTATTGTTTTCACCCTCTATATTGTGTGTTTTGGCGATGTGTTTTAGGCGAGAACTTTAAAAGTTGGTGCGTTTGGACGTTGTAAAAAGTCCCCCAAAACTTATATTGAAAGTAAATTAGTTTGATTATGTAGAAAATGACACTGATTCTTAAGCGATCTCTGCGCTACGACAGTCGTAAGCCAATGTTATATTTTAGCACTTACAATCAACTTAGCCTAAGATCGCTTTGAGGAACGGGACCCTGGCCCCTTTCAACAAAGCTATCGTTAGACTGAGACGCCTTAAATTTCAACTTAGCTCTCTCGTAACAAGAGCGCTGAAGTGAAAGTTGAGACATTTTAGCTTTGTGAAAGCTTTGGAGAACAAACTGTTGCTTTCTCCTTTGGGTGTTTAACAGTCATTAAGAAAAACTGAACTTGCCAGTTACGGCTGGTGTCTGCGTATCAAGATTTTGTGTGACAACATTGTACGCTGTCTGCTTGAATTTTTTTTAAAACCCAGGGATCGACGACTTCCTGGTTTAAACTCGAGCACACCAACCACTGCACCATCTATTGAGCACACCAACCACTGCACTATCTATTAAGCCCATTTTCTGCACACTGCGTCTGTCACCATCAACACCATTCTAACAAAACAAACTTTGTTTATCATTGGCAATGTGTTTTCAATTTGTGGTCTAGGGGAGGTAATTCTGCGAAGTTTTCTTTCGCTGAGGTGAGGCAAATTTGTGAGGCTATACAAAATTCATTTAATGATTCTCTGTTTATTTTTTTCTTAAATCGAAGAGGGCAGGCGTTTTTTTCAATGTATTATTAGTTTTGGCGTGAAACAAATACACGCGGAAGGAATACTTTTTAACGAACAGTTTAACATGAAACACCGACTTCAGTTCTTAAATGTGTGTTGAAGTCGCACTGATTGAGCTGCTATACTTTGAACTAAAGCAATGCACTCACGCACTGTTATAAGTTTCAAGTCTGAAATAGTTTGTCTGTAAAGGGTAGCACTGTAGCACTCTTAGATAGAAGATTGAGACAGATTGAGATGATTTAGAATTTTAAAAATATTTTAAATTATTAGTAAAAAACATGTACAGCGCAGTGTTTAAAGGTTTAAAGTGACACAGCGATGTTTGAGAATGATTCAACTTTTTTTGGATGCCTTGTAATGAAGTCCACACACGAAGAATGATGTGTTTAGAAGTCTGGCGATGTCATAACCCATAACACAAAACTTTTCTTTTTTGTACATATTAGTACGTATTGAAATTGTGAGAAAACAATTCGAAATGAAACGAATGAAGAAATGTTTTGATTTGATCCTAAATTTATGTTAAAAAGAAAAAAATGTGTTTTTAAAAAAAGAAGAAGATAAATGATAAGGTAAATAAGAAAAACAAAATCAGATACAAATGTTTGTACTAAAAACAGTTGTGTCAAATCTTAAAGTCATATTAGGTTTAGCAGACATGAAGACAATGTTCACATATGTTTGATGCAGACATTTATTCAAACACTTCACAAACAGTACATGAACTGACATGTCGGTGAATGACCAATAGAAATAATACAACATGTACACGAGAACAATAAAATTAAGTTTAAAAAACAGCAATAAGTATGTCACTTCATACATCTCAACTCAGTTATGTTTCACTTTTCAGATTATTGTTAGAATCTTATAGATTCCTAAAATTAGGTGTTTTAAATAGAAACTTTGTCAACTCATTACTGCTGAAATGGGACTAGTAAGATTAAAGACTGTGACCATCATCTGCTGTTGAAAATTTATCCTGTGGTAATTGTTCCTGGATGAGCTCTTTCAAACAAATTAGCACCAGATAGGTTTTTAACAGCTTATTTAGGTTGGACTTGTACTATATGCCCCACAGTATCGGCCTTGGTATGAGTTTGTGAGCGAGTTGAGGTTGGGATACCCGTTTATACAGCGAAAAATTGAAGACGGGTTTTTTCCTTTTAATTTAGGTTTCGGTTGTAAAAAAATTACGAATTTAATTTTTTTAATTTTTTTTACTTTTGATATATTTGAGTTATCCGTTAACCAGTAACTATTTTATGGCCTGACTTGTTATGTTACGTTTTCATTGTGTTACATTTTTACTGAAACAATTTTTGTTTGGTTTGTTCAATATGTAAGCTTTACATAATAAGTTATTACTAAAATAATTGTTTTGCTTTTTGCACTTATATTTACAAGACAAAATAATTTATTAGTGAAAGATTATTCGGAAAAGTGTATTTTAGATTTATAACAGTTATTTCTAATTCATTATACTGTTGATATGATATATCTGAATCACATGTTCACAGATTAAATAATGCATGTTATGTATTAAACATTAGTAGCTAGAAAATATGTGAACAGAAATCAACACATTACCAAACTCATGGTTAACCCAAAGAGTGCTAAAATAGTTGTCATGGTGAAAAACATATCCTGTCGGAGCTTTTTTAAACAAATTATCACAGGATATGTTTTAACATTTTGTTTAGGTTTGAATTTGGATAATTAAACAGTCAAATATTGCCCTTAGCTCTCGAAGGGTCAACATGATAACTGATGTAATTAAAATCTGAACATGTGCAATTAAAATAGACGTTAACCCTTACCATGCCGGATGGCGGGATTGATTCGGTGATACTCGAGTTGGGATGAGCAAAATGGTTACGGCGTCCGGTATATGCCACTGGGGAAAAATTATCTAAAATAAATGCCACATGGTAAGGGTTAAGGAGTAGAGTTTCACTATCGTTGTTGGGCGTGATGTTGAAAATGTGGTTGCTAAAATTTCACATGAGAATGGTCTTTTACTTTTTGTGCATTCATGAAGGTGTAAATCATGAATTGTATGAACTTGTAATGCGAATACATTCAAGTTTTACATACTTTGAATAATACACAAAAAAATGAAAGAATCCTTATATTTACAAAACAAGATTTTCTAAATGTTACATATAATGTTACACCATTACAACATATTTGTTGTGTATTAGTTTATTGGTGACATTGGAAAAAATATTTGACAAACTTTTGAAATAATAAATTTCAAGCACTTTTGGTATTTTGTGCGATATACATCACCCCAAAAACCTTTTTTTTGGAAGATTGCAAAATCGTGTTACGAGCACTTTGTAATTATATATAAATTAAAATGTTTGATATATGTGATTTTATTTTTGCTTTGTTTCAAGTTGTGATGTTTCAGTGTTGATTCTTACTGTTGTCAAGCAAAATAGTCATGTGCTTGATTTCGATGTGAAAATATACACCGAAACGTGGCTACTCAGCAACAACAAAAATTGCAGTTACATTTTTTAACATTTTCATTGACTCAGAATGATTGAAGTCATGCAACAGCTGAAAATCAGAAGAGTGAAAATTCGTGTTATGAGCACTTTGTAATTATGTATGTTTGAGAGGTCAAAGTTGATCCTGGCACAGTGCCTCACCGTTATACACCATGAAACTACTTTCTTGCCAACTTGCTGGTAATGATGTTTGGCAATAAGCTGACCTCGATGCAAAACAGCATCCTCTATGATCTAGCCTATATCTCCATTCCATTTCAAAACATACCTTGGACAGACTATTTTTTTCACTGAAACTAGTTGCACACAAAATTGTCCTGGGAAGAAAATGCTTAAAGTTTTAAAAGACAATTTAAGTTTTTGTTTTTGTAAATTCACTTGAAAATTATTTTAATTTGAGTGAATTATTTTTAAGATTGCACTCAGTGACTACCTTGTGCTGTTGAAAACCTATCCTGTGATATTTTGTGTAAAAGAGCTAAAGGAACAAATTATCACAGGATAGGTTCACAACAGCCTATTTAAATTGGAATTTGGACATTGGAATAGAAAAATGTTGAGCCTGGCTTTCCAAGGATAAAAGCTTTCTTTTCATTTGTGGTAAAATTAGTTCCTGCAGTCTCACTTGCAAGAAATTAATGTACAAGTCACTTAAGTTGATCATGAAAGTGACACAACTGCCTTATTGAAGCAATAATGTTGAAGGTGTGAAAGAAAAGGAATGAAGATAGTTTGTAATTGAGTGGCTAAATATAAGACCTGATAAATCGGTTCCTAAACATCTGTGACCATTTAATAGTCTTTTTTTGCTTTTTTTCTTAAAAAAATAGGCCAATTTTTTTATAAAAACCAATAATAAAATAATTTTAGGGCACAAAATTAGTTTTATCAATCACAGTGCAGAATCGGCAAAAATGAAAACAACTAATTTTTAAAGTGTAAGTATTGTATGTTTCCCAAGTTGTGGGATTGTTACACTGTTTGTACTAGTGGTGCATATATAAATTATTTTTTATATTATTATTCTTATATTTGTGGGTATAGTTGAGGGATGTTGTAATTGTACATAGTTGTTTTGCTTCAAATTATTCATTAAAAGTTACATTTTTTTAAATCACAATAATACCAGACAATATTATATCATGAAAATGTGATGAATAAAAAACATTTAAAAACAGAAACTGCAATTTTGAACAAAATTAAATATTATTTTATTTTTTGTATTGGCATGTTTGTATGTGTGTGGACGATTTTTAAATTCTTTATATATCAGTGTTTGCAATTGTCATTTGCATGATAGAGCTTCGCAAAAAAAGTTTTTGTTGCCTCCCCACTACAGTCTGAGCCACTTTATAAAAAGTAATTCTTAGTGTTTTTGTGGTTAATTGACATGGGAAGGTAAGTTACAGACAGGACTAGGAAAGCCTGGCGGTCACAAGAGGGAGTTTCTATGTGTGGTCAGTCATGGTTGTATTTGCCAAGTGTCCCAATAATTTTGACCTAGCTTATGCTTTGACGTTTAACCCTTTAACCGTTTCAATGTCTATATTTCAGTCTAAGTAAGCTGTTGAAAACCTAATCTGTGATAATTTGTTCAAAAGAGCTCCTGCAAGGAGCTCTTTTGAACAAATCATCACAGGATAGGTTTTCAACAGTAAAAGGTAGTCCGTTTTAAATCCTGCTAAAATCAGCTCGATTAACCCTTGTTGTGCTGAGTTGATTTTGGTTTTTATTTAAAATCGCCTTGTACTGTTCAAAACCTACCCTGTGGTAATTTTTGTAAAAAGAGCTCCTTTAAGGAACTCTTTTTAAACTGTTTAATATTGAATAGGTTTGAACCAGTTAGTTCGGGTTAAATTTGACATTTGACATGTTAAAACACATTGGATTTTGGGAAATAGATGTCGCTTCCGGATGATATGATCAAACATTTCTTACTGGTTTAGAATTGATAAGAAATGGGTTTTTCAAAATTTTCTTTTTGTTAAAGTTTACAATTCTTTAATCATTGTGTAGACAAGATCTGATAATTAAGGTAATTTTGGAAATTTTGTTTCAAACTTCCTTTGCCCAAACAATAACTCACCCACTCACTAAAGCTTCTGGCAAAGACACGTTAATGACATTACGTTGTATTTTATATTGAAGATATTTGTTTCAAGCTTCTGGCCAAAATCAACTGACATTACATTTTATTTTATGATTTTGTTTTGGTATGTACGAGAGAATTGATTGTGTTGTCATGGTAATGTGTCGACTCCATGAGGAGCATCTTGTGGGCAGAAGAAAGGGATGTCGAGGTCAAGAGGGGTCAAGTCAGTGTTGATTTTATATGAAATAAAAGCAATCTCACTCAGTTTTTACTTTTGTTGTCTGTTTCATAATTCACTTGTTTAAAGTAGTTAAATTATTAAATTGAAGGAAGTGGAACTTAAAACTGAACACACTGATGTTGAAAAACCTATCCTGTGACAATCCTGTGACAAACTGTCACATAATAGGTTTTCAACAGTTTATTTAATTTAAAGTCGGGGGTATATAGTTATACCAAGGAATTCCGTCCGTCCGTCCGTCCTTCCGAAGACATTTTTGTCCGACCGATTTCGCAAAAACTATCTAACAGATTATTTTC
>JAULCD010256887.1:0-10254 GCA_032361085.1 Calliostoma canaliculatum
TATTAGCCAAGTGCATTCATGAGTTTTGAATTTGTTCTAAATGTTCGTGCGTCTCCTCGAAAAACTGATCGATGATCAAATTCAATATTGATGATCTTGTAATTATTTTCATCAAAATTCATTTAATAAAACATATCAATGAATATTACAGCATATCAATGAATATTACAGCTTAGCTACTTCCTCATTTCTTACTTGGCTAGGAAAGAAAAAGCAGACGTTTTTTTCACATTTCACTTAAACCAACAAAATTTAAACATCTTCAATGGTAGTGGTTAACACAGCAGTTAACGAACAAGAGATCAGGCCAGTGGCTGCAATCATTCTTTGTGTTGGAGAATATTCCCATATTCGGCGAGAACAGGGTGCTACAATATCCTATAATTGTTGATTCACAAGTACCAGTTGAAACTTGCTGGTTTCAATGCATCGCATCACATCACCACTAATATATATAACTGAAATACTGTTGAAACATCGTTCAATCCTAAATAAACTCAAATGGTAGATGGTAAATGGACACTACCATCATCGTCTTACTTGGCCTTCTTGGTCATTGCATCCAAAATCATTAGACAGTAGCCATCTTGATTCAGAGCTCGGAGCCATGCTGGCAGCATCCACCACAGCTATACCTGTCCAGTCCCCGATGTCTTTTGGTCTACTTCTCTCCTTTTCATACGGATTCTAATGTTTCTATTTAGACTTTTGTGTCTATATTTAAGTTGTTTTAAAGTTTTATTGTACAAGGCCAGTTTTATGATGTGCCTAAAATTTATGGATTTAAAAAATAATAATTGGCAGTCCAAGGAATATGCATTATCTTATATAGGAATCATGGTCATGTGTAGATTTAAACAGGCAGTGGTTACACAGAAGACAGGAGCACCATTCCAATTACTATTTCAAAGACAAAATTCTGTGTTCACAAATTCATTTATTCACAAAATAAAATGTCTTGCTGATCATATGGACATTCATTACAGCACTACCAGTAGGCAGTGCAAAGGACAACTTTAGACATACTCACTATTAGAGACACAAACTGACTGTACACGTCTCTCAACAAAGGTTACACACATCGGACTATACTGTAGTTAGTAAGCAAAATATAAACAAGGAGTGCCAAAAAATCCAAAAGAACAACCCCCCTTCTCCAACTATATTTTTGGGTAACAAAGACGTAATGTTTTTCTGTCACCAATCATCTTTGGCAAGAAGTTTTATCTCTATTTAATTTTCAGTTTGTTCATGCAATTCCAGCAATTTATAAGTACTTTTAGAAATGGTAAAAGTTGGCAATTTTCTGCTTAATCTGATTAAATATAAGCACTTTCAGAACCTGTGCAAACTCTGGCTTCCATTGCTGCCATACTTAAATTTAAATTTGGTATACATGTTTCTGGAAAGGGTACACTCACAAGGACAAGCCAATTATGACATAGGTTCAGCAGAACACATGACACCAAATCACTAAAACAGACAGAGTGGCAAATCTTACATATTACACCTATTCATTATTTGCCAAATTGAAAATTAAAAACAAGATTTTGCGTAAAAAATATATGCTTTATTCACATAAGCATAAAAAATGGCAGAACGACTGAAACTTGAGTTAGCTAAAAGTTTTCAGTTCAGGTGAAGTTGCAGTTCAAAACAAAAAAAACTGATAATTAAATAAATTAAAGTACACCTTTCATGTATTCATGGCCATTTTAAAGACTTATCAAAACAAAAAGAACACCAAGCCTTTTTCAAGACAGTTGGTTTCATTTGGTAATTAATATTGTTGACCAGTAACAGAAATTACTATTACTTGCTTCCATATGTAAACATTTATTTGTTTTATGTTAGGGCTAGGTGTGTTGTAAGGTAAATCTAATTAACATCTGGTCAAACATAATTTTCTTTAAAAGGTTTATTAGTCTAAAAAAACCATGTTCACATCATAATCACCACAACAACTTAAGAGAGTGAATTTAGTTTCAACAGGTTATAAAAATGGTTTGAAGAAAAAAGAAATAACAATAAAACAATTTACATTTAAAAAACAACAACAACATATATACATAAATATACATAAATAGACTTGAACTGTCTTTGTACATTTTAGAAATTCTGATTAGACACTTCAAAGTAGAGGCCAAGATATATATTTTAACTTCTTTTTGTATCGAAGTAACAACTCTTTGCTTCACAAAAAACTAAAATAAATGGTCCAGTGGATGTTGGAATACCCTTTGTTAAAATATATGGCAAGTGTTAAGCATGTAAAACAGTCCAAACCAAATACCCATTTCACATTGTTAAAAGTACAATTGCCAGTTATTTATACTTTAATACAACTGCATGTAAGTTACAGGGTGCATCAGCATCAGCAATGGGACACTTTTGTGAGATAGGCTGAAGAACTACATACGGCAGCAGCCAACGCTAGTCTGTCTCGTACTCATCTACCACTTCAAAGTCACTGTCCATGTGATCACAGCTGTCTTCACTGGCTGCTGTGTCTGCAAGGTACACAAAATTATCAGGAGATTACTTCAGATGCATACAGTAGATAATAAGATCATCTCATCATTAAACATATAAATGAATTTGTGATGTAAAATTATAATTTATACTTCGCCTGAACCATAGATATTGCGAATAATCCTGGTCCAATCGGTCGAGAGGAAAGAAAGCTAACTCCTGACCCTGGTTACTAAAGTAAACTGATAACTCCAACCCTGTAACTATGTCTGGTTACCTGTGCATGCACACCTTGTCCTTGACTGCCCTTGTCACTTCCGGGTTGGTTATTTGCAATCACTTCTGTGACTAGCAAGCAGCAGTATCGTGTTAGTCTATGTATCCGGGGGTCGGTTGGGTAGGATGAATCCTGTACGTTTCAGGCTAGTATAAATTCTAATTTTACACAAAATATTCATATTTATCTAACCTGAAGAATACATATTGCCATTATTGCCAGACTGCCATGGGGGAAACACATGGCGTTGAAACAGATTCCAACAAAGGGTGAGGTAGTCTAGTCAGGAACAAATCCCAAAAAAGAAAAAATGGGAAGTATTCCTATTTCCTGGAGTTGGTCCACTGTAGACCAAAATGTAGTCTATGAAATACTTTTATTTCAATTTCTAATTTTTTAAAAAGCTGTATTTCTTTTTCTGAAGAACGAGTTCATAGACTGAACAACTTTGGGCCCCTAATATCAGTAAAATCTTGAAATGCTAATTGGACAATTGTATGTGTCAGCTTCAATTTATAAAGTTTGCAATGTAGACCTCTTTATCAACATTTCTGTGACCTCTTGGGCAGTGGTTTAGGTTTAAGCTTGACACGGGAGGATAGTAAGATATCAAATACCAGAACTCCCAGGGGAAAGAGGAATTCAGCCTTGTTTTAAGCGTCATAGTCCTACACCATGACAATGGAATATTAATGGGGCCTGTCTAGATAAAAAAAAATCAAGTCTAGTTTAGTCATATCAACTTGAGGAAAATAACGGTCAAATTTTCACAAACACAATTTTGCTCTATCAGCTTTAAATATTGTACTAGCTTTATGTATCTTTTTTGACATTGTTGTGCTTATTTTGTTTTTTATCATGCGACTTTTACACTGTACGATTCCAATACTCATTAAACATTTTAGAAAAACTAATACTGCTTTTAAAAACTAAGTCATTTTCTTTGTTTGCGGATGTAATATTTATTTTTGGCTTTATTTTTTTTAGTGTTTTGAAAATATCATCAGCTTCAGTTTGGTCTTTTATTAAAATAGTATTATATTAAAATTAATATGTATTATATATTTTACTTATCATTGCAGTAAAAGCTACACAAGGTAACAGAAATTCCCTACACTCAATCACAAATAATAAAATTTAGTCATTAAAATCGGTGAACAAAATAGCTCAGGAATTTAAGGGTAGACATTTATCAACACTGTTTTTTTAAGAAAACCCATTAGTTTTTACTTTTATTTTATTATTTTATTTACATGACCATATTGCAGCAATATTAATATTGTTGAATATTTTCAATGTAACTGGTTTTTTCATTGCTAAAGTAATGTCTAGAAATAGGCACTATGTACAATTCGAGCTGGATAAATATATCTTTAAAAAAACCCAACTCATCATGTGTTTATGAAACAATGGTATGTTCATATTAGACTTATGAATTTAAATCACAATTGTCAGTGTTCTCTTGATCGATTGAAAACATACACAATTTTAGTTGACTAGTAATCTTCGCAAGCACACAATAATAAACATTCATGAAAACCTCTTACTTCATTGGAGTTGAGTGAGTTATTGTTTAACGCCGCTTGGGCAATATTACAGCCATTAGCGGCGACATTGGAGTTGTACTTGGTCAGTTGTAATTAAAGTCAAAGGTAATTTAAGTTACATTTTGAAAAACTACCCTGTTTGTGAGTTGGGTAATCTTACAAAAGAGAACATTATTTGAGCTAAATTGAAAGTGCCACGTGACAAGAATTGAGGGGAAATGCAAAAATCTAGCCTTATCAAAAATATGTACATCCTGGATAACTTCAGGGCATATGCTCTCCACTAGTCACTACGCTGTATACCCTGGACACGGTTAAGCTTTCTTTCGATGTGCATTACGTGTCGGTAAAAATATTTGTCCAATGAAATGACGCGTCTTTTGTTTGGAAATTCTGTTACGGGCACATGGAATGTGTACTGAAATCAAACTTTTGAAAGAATGATTCTCATTGGTTTAGGTTGCACAGAGTTTGCTGTGCTAAGTGTTTGATTGGATGATAGCAACAATGAAAGCAGAAACCTTACCTGTGTTTCCAGGGCCTATATAACGTAGTGACTGGTGGAGAGCATATGGCCTGGAGTTACCCAGGATGATATAAGTATTGTCCAATAGTTTTATGTGAAAATGTCAAATCTAGGCTGCTGCATAAACTATGGAGAATAGTGTTTAGGAAAGTTTCAACACTCCACAGCCTTTATTTTAGATGACCTTGAATGATAAGTACACCTTTACCAATAACACATTGTTTCTTTGCCACATTAAGTTTCATTGTGGTCATACATATGAATAAATTCTTAAAGAACCCATAGGGGTTACAAATTCTTTAAAGCCAATTCTACTCTGGTGCGACATTGTGTTATTTCCTGAAATAAAGATGCTGTGACAAAAACCTATTGTATACAATAAACCCCCTCTCCCCCAAAACTACAACTGTGTTGTTTATATGACCCATGCGACTGTGCAAGTCTACCCTGTTAGTGGTATCCATTAGCACATCCAACATCCTGGACTAAAACGATATCGCTTTCCTTCCCCAAAAACTCAACAGGGACATCTTTTAACTTTTGAATGTGTTGAGAAAGGTGAGTGAGTATTATGGTTTAATGCCGTTTTCAATAATTTTTCAGTTATATCACGGCAGCAGGGTTTATGGCAGGAGGAAAGCCTGCATCTCCAATGCGATTATATGATGCAGTGAAACCTGCAAGCTTTGGCTAGTACATGCGAACCAAGAGTGTTACTGTGCTACACAGCATTGCAATCTGTCCTCACTGTGTTGAAATGTTTCCAACACAGAATGACGCCCCCTTGGCAGAATTCAAAGCTCGAACCTATTGGTTCAAAGTCCGCCACGCTAACCACTGCACTTTACACCCCTCCACCCCACCCCACCCCCCCACGTTGAGAAAGGAGTTGAACACCAGAGAAAAAATTCATCAAAGAATTTTGAACCCCTGAGTCCTTTCAATTCTTTTTCCTCCAATTCTTCTTTGTCATGTCATACCATTTTCAACCATAGTATCTACGTAGGACAGAGGGAAGATTGGTGACGAGGGTCAGTGTTGTAACCTAAATTAACACATACAAAAGCCACTTTATAAGCAGTCCCCACATGTTTACTCAGTGACTACAGACTTGTTGCCAAAAATCTGGATCCCAAACTCGCAATGACCATGAGAGTGAAAGGCTTAAACTATAATCTGTATATACAAATATATGTGCATATGCATACCAACAGCCAAAAGTTAAACTGACTGCCAAATTTAGTACTTAATTGACAAGCAGATTATGCCTTCAGGGGACATACTTATGTCACATATCCATACTGTAGCTTGACAGAAAAAATATGGTATGGTCAGGTTTTAGTGCTTGACATTGGATGTGCTTTTGGATACCACAGACAGGGTAGACTTAACTGGTCACTTGGGTCACTTTTGGGGTTATTGTTTCCAATACGTTCTGTCACAGCGTCTTTAATGCATAGTCAAACCAGAGAAGAATTAGTCGAAAAAGATTTCCCACGAATACCATTTTGTCATCTTTATTGAAGCAAAGAGGGTCTAAAAATTATCTAGGTGCTCAGAGAGCAAAACATTTTACCAACTCGATAAAAACATATGACATAACAATTTTTGGCTCACCTGGTCACAGTGTATACTTTTACCATATGAGATGGGTTATAGAACAGGCTGTTTTTTAAACATTATGAAAAATTTTTTTTTAACAAAAATAATTTTTTGAATTTAAGACCAAAACTCTAGGAGTTGATTTTAGAACACAAGTGTCCTCTTTTAGGAGAAATTGACAGTGCAGACAATTCCGCTTCAGGTCTTAAATAAAAATACTGACCATAAAGATTTTTCAAAAATAAAATTGAATTCATGTTGATAACAAATGAACTAAAATATACAAACCATCACAAGCCTCAGAGACATCCTTTTCTTCACAATCAGTTTGGTCTGGAAATACTTCAGGTTCAGCTGAACCACCATCAAAATCGTTTTCCATGTTGGATTCTATTTCCTCATTGGTATTCAACAGTACTCTAACATTTGTTTCGTCAGAAATTAAATTTACATTGTCTGAAACTTCAGTTGCGTTATTTCGTAAATTTGTAGTTTCTGTACACTCACTTGAATGGCTTGTTGGTTCTTCTTCACCAAATTCTTCAAACTTGTGACTGTTTTCGGCAACTGCCTCCACATTAGTTTTGGACGATTCCTTCACTTCATTTTCTTTGAGGTCTTCATGATCTGTTGTTTCAACAAAAGTGACAACAGTATCAGTAGTCTTCAGTTCTTCGACTTCCTCTTTGTCAATGCTTTCTTCAAGATCTCCATGACTAGTTGTATCAGCTATAGTGACAACAGTATTCAAGTTTGGTTTTCTTTTCTCCTCTTCTTGGTCAATGTTTTCCCCAATATTCCCAATACCCTCTGTGACAATATCTGCATTTTGTAACACTGCTATTTCCTCATTTTGCTCAATGTCAGGTACCAGATCACCTTCAGGACATTCCTTATCACCATCACTGGTTAATTCTTGAACAGGACCAGTTTCTTTTTTTGAGTCTGAGTCAAGGACAACTTCAATGTTATTATCAACTTCTTTGTTTGGATTTTTCTGTTCATTGTCCGCGAGATTTTTATTTTCATTACATACATTGTCTTCTTTTATGACTTTTGAACTTTCATCAAAACATGCTATAGATTCGTTATTTCCATCGTCTTGAACAAGTTCTGTTGTTATAACCATTTCATTCTCTTTTTCTTTATTTCCTGGCTGATTAGCAACCATCATGTCATGGTCTGCTTTATCAGATGGCAATGGAATTTCTAATGGCTTTACAGGAGCTGGTGCTGGTGCTGGAGCTGGAGCTGGAGCTGGAGCTGGAGCTGGAGCAGGAGCAGAAGCAGAAGCAGAAGCAGAAGCAGAAGCAGAAGCAGAAGCAGAAGCAGGAGCAGGAGCAGGAGCAGGAGCAGGAGCTAGAGCAGGAGCAGGAGCAGGAGCAGGAGTTTTTGGCTCTGGTGGTGGTGGTGGAATTGGAATATCTTCAAGATTGATGTTTTGTGCAAGTTTCTCTTCACTACTGCTTGGAACATCATGAAAAAACACGGTGTACAGTTCCTGTGTAGATAGGGATGACTTTGAAGATAATTCTTTCGGCAAACAGAGATTCTGTGACCTTGGAGGTGGTTTTTTCTTTGGAGCAATCTCGGTAGACAAATCAGACTCAATTCCCATTAGCTTCATGTCTGCAAGCTCTTCTGGTGCAGTTTTATCAGCCTTGACTTTTACAAGATTGTTGGATCTTTGAACAACAGTTTTTTTAACAGTACCAGTACGAAATTTATACACAGGCAATTTTTTGGTTGTTGGACCTCCAATTGATAAAAACCTATCAAGGGAAGCAGGCTGATCACTTTCTGATTTAATTATGACTTTTGCCTGAGGGGGTAGTTCTACTTTAGGCTTTGTTTTTGTCATATTCAACTGTTTTGTGACAGGTGTCCATGCAGGTAGCACCTTCAGTGAAGGTTTAATTCCAGTTTTGCCTGTGAGTTTAATGGCAATTTTGCCCCTTGTTGCATCTTCATGTTTTATATCTACAGACTTCATTTCATCTTTTCTCAAAGTTTCCAAATCCTCCACAGCTTGTTGATTTCCTTCGGGGGACACTTCCATTTTACTGACTGATTCTTCAATGGGTAAAATTTCACTTTCTTGTTCCATTTTGAAAACTTTTTTCTTCTTTTTACCATCATTTGCCTCAACACTGCTTCTTGTTTGTTTCAAAGATTCCAAATTATCACTTTCTTTTTCCATTCTACCTTTAATATCCTTTGCATCATGCCATTCCCCTTGTACTGTTGTACTGTACTTGTCTGAATTGTCTCCGAGTTCTTTCAACTCAACACTTTTCCTGTTTGTTTGACCTTTTTTCTTTGTGATTGTCTCATATGGTATTGTTTTCTTATGCTCACTTTCTTCTTTCACTTGTGAAATAGCAGCAGCTTTTTCTAAGGTGTATCTCTTCTCATAGAACTCATTTTGCTCTATGTGATTCTGGAAATAACATTAATTTGAGTGATTATTTGGTTTGTACATGTGTTGGACGGTAGGTTAATCAATACAAAACTAAATAGATTGGAATGTCATAAATCCAAATACTTTATCAATACAATGAGGGTGTACGTGTTATCTAGTTCTTTGTCACCAATTATAAGTATCTTTTAATAAATGGTAAACCATCCCATGCTGGCGTTGTTTTTTAAAATCCAGGCTATTTTAACCTTTTTTAAAATGTTAAATTTTATATTTTTGTTTGTGCAGTCGCAATAATTCTCCCGTCTTATCAAAAAAAATATTCACCTCGTACCCACGTCAACAATCTTTTTCCACAGTTCAACTTTCATATAATTCTCAAACATGTCATTTTAATAATTTCAACTTGTGTCCATTATCACATATCACATATAAAAACCCACCAATTCATATTTTATTCCCGTACAACATAAGTTACGATATTTTCATATTAACTTCATTTCCTCTACCCATAATTCCTAGCTCCCATAATGCCTAGCTGCACATGCGCATTTACGATACCATTGTCTCACTCTCAATTTTCCGCCCTCTTGCCTGCACGAGTTTTCTTGTTTACAACAACATTCAGACAGCACCTCGGAAAATATTCGATTTGCAAAGCATCACCATTCCCACAATAGGAAGGGAATAACCCCAGCGCAACTAGTACCACACGTACACATCGGGGACGACATGCAAAGACGAGCGAGACAGTAATCCCCGCACGACTGCCGCACCATACGTAACTGCCGCGGACTTACGACGGAGTTGACCGAGTTAGGAGTCGCAGTCCCCCTGTTAGCGAGTCAGTTAACAGGTGGACTCAAGCGAAAACCACAGGCCCAGCCGCGCAGACAGACTACAAAGAAAAGGAGTTCAGTGTACAAGAAACATATCAGCCAGGTATTTCCGTTTCTTCGAACGATCTCCCTTACATCGACTCCATTCCCCCAGCTATCGTCAAGAGGATTAGGAAAGGGTACTATGTTAATTTGGCCACCCTGCTACAGGAACATGACATTGGACACACAGACTTATCAGGAGAAAACACCACTGCCAAAAATAAAAAAATGTAATAAGTCCCTATCCCTCCAAGAATTTCTTGAAGCTTTTGACATCTTTAGGACATGCTACTGCCAAGACAACCAAGCACTGAAGGCGGACATGGATAAACACCAGCGGGTTTGTCTGGATCTGGCTAAACTTTACCCTGGCCCTGCATTCTACAACTACCATGTAATGTTCGCTAAACGTGTTGCCGCCTACTTCGAGAAGGGACAGGTTATTACTTGGGAAGACAAAGACATTCGCATATGGTCTATATGCACATCGGGCCTGAAGGCTAAAGTCTGCAATAACTGCAACAGTCTCC